>ML408257.1:1985-103443 GCA_005239525.1 Nicotiana knightiana | reverse complement strand
CACCGAGTGTTCAGGCCTTATTTGGACTCATTTGTGATTGTTTTCATTGATGATATATTGATATACTCTCGCAGCCGAGAGGAGCATGAGCAGCACCTTAGAGTCGTCCTCCAGACTTTGAGGGATAGTCAGTTGTATGCAAAATTTTCCAAGTGTGAGTTCTGGTTGAGTTCAGTTGCATTTCTAGGCCATGTGGTGTCGTCAGAGGGTGTTCAGGTGGACTCCAAGAAGATTTCAGCAGTCAGAGATTGGCCTATACCCACCTCAGCTACAGAGATCCGGAGTTTCTTAGGCTAGCAGGTTATTATCGCCGATTTGTGGAGGGCTTTTCATCCATTGCAGCCCCGATGACCAGGTTGATTCAGAAGAGTGCTCAGTTCAGGTGGTCAGATGAGTGTGAGGCGAGCTTTCAGAAGCTCAAGTCATCCTTGACCATGGCATTAGTGTTAGTTTTGCCCACAGGTTCAGGACCGTATACCGTGTACTGTGATGCTTCATGGGTTGGGCTTGGTGCAGTGTTGATGCAGGACGACAAGGTTATAGCATATGCTTCTCGTCAGTTGAAGGTTCATGAGAAGATATATCCAGTTCATGACTTGGAGTTAGCAGCTATTGTGCATGCATTGAATATTTTGAGGCATTATTTGTATGGTGTGCCATGTGAGGTGTTCACGGATCATAAGAGCTTACAGTATCTGTTCAAGTAGAAGGAGTTGAACATGAGGCAGAGGAGATGGTTAGAGTTGCTGAAGGATATGATATTACCATTCTTTATCATCCCAGGAACGCCAATGTGGTGGCCGATGCTTTGAGCCGGAAGTCAGCCAGTATGGGTAGTCTTGCCTATCTATCAGTCGGAGAGCGACCTCTTGCTTTGGATGTTCAGGCTTTAGCCAATCGATTTGTGAGATTGGAGGTTTCTGAGACTGGCAGTGTTTTTGCCCATACCGTAGCCCATTCTTCATTGTATGACCGTATTCGGGCCAGGCAGTATGATGAGCGCCATTTATGTGTTCTTAGAGATAGAGTCAGGCACGGAGATGCCAAGCAGGTTACAGTTGATGATGAGGGAGTTTTGAGGATGCAGGGTCGGATTTGTGTATCTGATGTGGATGGTATTCATGAGTTGATACTTTAGGAGGCCCATAGTTCTCGGTATTGTATTCATCCGGGCGCTGCAAAGATAACCAGGACTTGCGGCAGCATTATTGGTGGCGGAGGATGAAGAAGGATATTGTAACTTATGCAGCTTGGTGCTTGAACTGTTAGCAGGTTAAGTACGAGCACCAGAGACCCGGTGGTTTGATGCAGCAGATTCAGCTTCCCGAGTGGAAGTGAGAGCGTATCACCATGGCCTTAGTAGTTGGACTCCCACGGACTCAGAGGATGTTTGATGCAGTATAGGTCGTTGTGGATAGGCTGACCAAGTCAGCGCACTTCATCCCAGTATCAGTTTCGTATTCAGCAAAGAAATTGGCAAGGATCTATATGAGAGAGGCTGTTAGACTGCATGGTGTGCCCATATCCACTATATCAGGCCGAGGTACTCAGTTTACCTCCTATTTCTGGAGAGTATTTTAGCGAGAGTTGGGCACACATATTGATTTGAGCATAGCATTTCATCCTCAGACAGACGGGCAGTCCGAGCGTACTATTCAGATTTTGGAGGATATGTTGCAAGCTTGTGTCATTGACTTTGGTGGTTCATGGGACCAGCTCTTGCCTTTAGATGAGTTTTCCTACAATAACAGCTATCAGTCGAGCATTCAGATGGCTCTGTATGAGGCGTTTTATGGTAGGCGGTGTCGGTCTCCAGTCGGATGGTTTGAGCCAGGAGAGGCTAGAGTGTTGGGTTCTGAGTTAGTCCAGGATGCCTTGGACAAGGTGAAAATAATTCAGGATAGACTTACAGCTCAGTCCAGGCAGAAGAGTTATGCAGATCGCAGAGTTCGAGATTTGGCATTTATGATAGGAGACCGGGCATTTCTTCGGGTGTCGCCATGAAGGGCATGATGAGATTCGGGAAGTAGGGCAATTTGAGCCCTAGGTACATTGGTCCATTTGAGATTCTGGATAAGGTAGAAGAGGTGGCCTACAGACTTGCCTTGCCACCTAGTTTGTCATCTGTGCATTCGGTATTTCACGTATCTATGCTCCGGAGGTATATTGCGGATCCATCTCATGTACTTGATTTCAGTGGTGTCCAGTTGGACAAGGATTTATCTTATGAGGAGGAGCCGGTAGCCATATTAGACCGGCATGTGCGACAGTTGAGATCGGAGAGTTATCCTTCAGTTCGTGTTCAGTGGAGGGGTCAACATGTTGAGGCAGCTGCTTGGGAGTCCGAGTCCGATATGCGGAGCCGATATCCCCACCTTTTCCCCGATTCAGGTACCTTTCTATGTCTGTTCGAGGATGAACGATTGTTTTAGAGGTGGAGATTGTGATGACCCAAAAGTTCATCTTGTGTAAATTTAGCAAAAACTGTGTTCCGAGGCCCCGAAAGCCTCTGTTAGTCTCACCTCGATATGCGTGCGCAGCTCGGGCTCGTAGCCAGGAAGCCTCTATGTGGAAATGTGTTAAACAGTTGAATTTATAATATTAACGGTCCCGGAGGGTCCGTAGGAAAATATGGGATCTGAGCGTATGCCCGGAATCAAATTCCGTGGTCCCTAGTCCGAGAAATTAATTTTCAAAAGAAATTGTCTTCTGAAAATAATAAAGACTTTTGAAAATGAACTTTGATGTGAAATCTGTGTTACTGAGCCCGTATTATGGTTCGGAGCCCGGAACAGGTTCAATATGTGTTATGTGAGTTATCTGTAAAATTTGGAAAGAAACGGACTTGGTTTGACGTGTTTCGGATCAAAATTGGAGAATTTAGAAGTTTATGAAGTTTCAAAAAATTCTATAGATTTTGGAGTTTAATTAATTTCTTTTTATGTTATTTGGTGGTTATATTACTCGAATAAGTTCGTAGGATGATTTTGAAGTCGTGCGTATATTTAGTTTTGAGCCCCGAGGGCTCGGGTGAGTTTCGGGTAGGTGTCGGGGTGCAAAAAGGGTGAAAATCTTGTTTTTGGGGGCTGTTCTGGTGTTTGAGATTTTTACACTATGTGATCGCATAGATTTCACCGCAATCGCTTAGTGTAGTGTGGGGGGGGGGTCTGTGACTCTATGTGATTGCATAGGCATTTCCGCGATTGCGTAGAGTATAGGAGAGCTTGGGAGAGGGCTAAGTATTTTCTCTTCTGCGGTCGCACCAACCGGTCCGCGATCGCATGGGTCCACGTCCGGTTTCTCTGTGATCGCAGCCTTCATTTCACGATCGGGTAAGTCTAAGGCCAGTACCCTCCGTGATCGCAGGGCACATGTCGCGATCGGAATAGCCTAATCCGCCTAACTATTTAAAGTGTCCAAAACAAAATCCCATTACGGGATTTTCATATTTTTCACCATCTCCTTCTTCTCCCAACCCCATAACCGATTTCCAAGCTGATCTTCCTCCATAACCACTTAGGTAAGTAATCCTAGCTCTAATTTCTTCCATTTTCTTCATCAATCATTAGATTCTAGGCCTAAAAACATGAAATCAAGGGTAGAAATTGAGGGTTTTGGGTAGAGTTAGAGCTTTTGGAAATTTTGGGAATTCAACCTCATTTTGGGGTCGGATTTCAAAACAAATTGTTTATTCGGGTTCATGGGGGAATGGTTTATCGGGTTTTGGTCCGAACCTCAAGTTTGGACCAAGCGGGCCCGGGGTCGAATTTTGGAATTTTTGGAAGAATTATGGGAAATGTATAATTAGGCTATGGAATTGAGTTATAGAATTATTATTGATGTTATTAAGTCAATTATGTCTAGATATTATCGTTTCGGAATCAGATTCAAGAGGAAAGGCCGTGATTGAGGCTTCACTTGCATTCTTGGAGTCGAGGTAAGTGTTTGACCTAACCTTAGCTTGAGGGAATAGGTATAGAGTCTTATTTTCTATGTGTAATCCATGTCCAATGTATAGGTGAGGTGACAGGTACCTATATGTTGTGGTTAAGCATGCCCGTGAGTTGAATTTTGATGAGTTATTTAATGTTCTTTGATATTCTCCGTATTGTGAATTGTTGGGAACCTTGGAAGTGGTACCTTGAGGTTACTTCATGACGTAGAAAGTTCTTGACTATGTGTTCGGTTGAGGGTTTTACTATTGACATTATGCTTCTGAGTGAGATTGGTTATAATTGAGTCCCTTGCCGGGACAATATAATTTTGTTGATTATTTCTGTACATTTGAAATGTCGTATTGTTAAACTTTCATATAAATTGTTGTTTTTATACTTATCATGCACGAGGGAACATTCCGTGCCGATTGATTATTAATTATGCACGAGGGAACATTCCATGCCGAGTGATTATTATTTATGCACGAGGGAACATTTCATGCCGATGATTATTATTTATGCACAAGGGAATATTCCGTGTCAGTGATTATTATTTATGCACGAGGGGACATTCTGTGCCGATTGATTATTATTCATGCACGAGGGGACATTCTGTGCCGAGTCATTATTATTTATGCACGAGGGGGCATTCTGTGCCGTGTGATTTTGAGGCTATGCACGAGGGATCATGTCGTTCCTTCTCCTGTCTATTTTACTTGTTTCAAGTTGTTACTTCCTGCTTTACTTCTACATTCCAGTTAGTACTTGATGCTACTGTTTTAGCAGTTGTTGCCCCTTTTATCCCTAGCATGTTCTTCTCCGTAACTGTATTCTTGTCTATTTTTTGCTATTCTATTGAACTGCACAGGTACGATTTGTGATCGTGTCCTAGCCTCGTCACTACTTCGCTGAGGTTAGGCTCGACACTTACTCAGTACATGGGGTCGGTTGTACTGATGCTACACCTGCACTTCTTTATGTTGTGCAGATTATGCAGCCGGACCCAGTGGACCTCGCTAGTGGGAGTGTCCTTCAGTCCATTACAGACGACACCGAGGTAGTTCCACATGGCGTTCGTGGATCTCGGCGTCCCTGTCTATCTTTCATTCTGTCATTTATGTGTATTTCAGACAAATACATCATTTTATTTTCAAATTGTTATTTTTAGTCAAATCTTAGACTGGTTCGTGAGGTTGTGACTCCGCTTCTGGGTTTTGTACTTAAAGGGATTTCTTTGTTATTAGCTATAGTCATTTAGATTTATGTTAATACTTCTGCACTTTATCTCTATTATCTAGTCAGTGTTTGTTATTTCACTTGTTAATAAATCAATTCAGTTAACACGTTGGCTTGCCTAGCCAGTGCAACATTAGGCGCCATCACGGCCTGAAAGTGGAATTTCGGGTCGTGACATTCTTAGTTCCAACTTACATATCCGCTTTCCCTTTCAACATATTTGCGGGACAATCCTATATCTGAACATGCCATAGACTGAGCTTACGTTCAGTCCACAGTTCTATAGATGTCCTAGTTACTAACTTTGAAGGAACTAATTCAGAATGTAATTTGCAGTTTCCAGGAAATATTCCAAAAACGAATAAGGCAAATTTGAATAACACATCATTAATCTATCCATGCTCAAAAAAGATTATTTCTTCTTTCTACTACACCACTTTATTATGGAGTTTACAGTGTATTCAATTGAGATGTAATTCCTTATTCTGATAAGTAAGTAACAAAAGAACTCTTTAGAGAGGTGCTCGCCACTTCAATCAAATTGCAGTAATTTAATATATTTCCTTGGTGCTTTTCCATTCTAAGTCTTAAAACCCTTGAATTACTCAAATCATTAAGACTTACGGTGTATCAAATAAATATATTAATATCTCTTACGAGTATGTTCGTTTAACCATACAAATCAGAAGGGATTCATTCCAGCTTATCACTAGCTTTATTTCCTTTTGAAGGGAAACATCCTTTAGTCAAATTTCTTTCCAAACAGGATCCACAAGTTGGTAGTGCCTCTACTTTCAATGAACTTTTAAGGTCCATCCTTGACCAACTTGATATCCTATCCAGATTAATATGACTTAGACAAAGGTGCGCAGATAAGTTTTGCTCAATTATGAAGAACATATTCTCTTATGAGATAGACTAATATTGTTCTGTTCAGGAGAGACATTAATATACAATAATAAGGTCATGCATTCATGTACCACAAGAGATAAAATGTTTATCAAGCTCAATAACTCAAGAGTTATTCGAAACTTAAAACAAATATCCATCTCTTATTTTACCGAGAAACCGGAATTAAATTTCTTCTAACAAAAGGTACAAATATTGCATCCTTTAAATTAATGTCTTTCCACTTCCAAAAGAAAATTTTAATAATTAATTCGACAAATTGCATAAAGTCATAGTGGAGTTGAGATAAAACCTTAAATAGATCATAATAAGTCAAAACACTGAATGATAAAATTCAGACTGCATTCAATATTTATATACATACATGCATCTCGTATAATAAATTTCGACGGGAAAAGAATCATTCATGCAAAGCATATTATATAACGCAAGAATTATACAATCCAGAAAGAAACAAAACCACCTCAGATGGAGAGTTTACTATTATTTTCAGACAATTGCATATAACCATTTAATACTAAAATCTTAAACACACTACACATATATGTATTCATGCATCTTGAATAAAAAATTTCGATGGGAAAAGAATTACTCATGCAAAATACATATGTAATGCCAGATTGTTCACTCAAATAAATTAAAACAGACCAAACTCAGATGGAGAGTATACTGTTAATAAAGTCAAGTGAACATCATTTTTAATAGCTCTAGTTCTATTGATCCAACATGTATACTCAGATGGAGAGTAAGTACATGATATCAATTACTAGTATTTCATCTAGTGAGCTTACAATAAATTTATCCGATATGGACGAAGACCTAAAGTCAACGCATAAATTTATTACTCACTTGAAATTAATTGTGGAAGACCATAGAAATATATTTCTACCACCACATAATCATGATTGTATTTTAGTTACAAAATTGATTCAACACTTTAACTCAGATAGAGAGTTAATTCAAGTTATCAGTAACTAGTAATTATATCCAGTGGGTTCATAATAAATTTATCCGATATGGAGGAAGCATCAACGCGTAAATTTATTATCTCACTATAAATAAAAAATAGTTACCATAGGGGTTAATTCCTATCATCACTTTATCACAACCACGCATTTTTTTTAGGATTAAGTTCCATAATTAAAAATTGCTCAAAACGCCATTTAAACAGTCTTAAACCCTAGAATTAATGTTTTTCACTGCAAAGCATTGAGTATTGTTCACTGGGCTGTTTCTGGTAAACCTACCAAATTTCAGATCAATCGGAGATCGTTAACATCACAATCTCCAAAAATTCCAACCAAATTTGAAAAATTACCATTTTAAGCATTTTTTTAAGAATTTAAAATATGACCTACATTTTTATCATATACCAATTCATGTCAAATCAACATGTGTTATCATGTTCCAGATTAGACATAAATAAAATGATAGAAAAAATGACTTTTCGTATGTAAATCATATTTTAATCTGTCAAAACTTCCAAAAAAACTCATCTAAATGATCCCGAATCATCAAAATATGATGTGATTCACTGCATATCAATGAGTTCTTCTTAACTGATCGTTTCCAATTATCCTACTGAATTTCGGGTCATTCGGAGATCGTGATAATTCACGATCGCCAAAAACTAGACCAAATTCAAATAAATTATTTTTGGCATATTTAGGATTAAACTCGTGTGATTGCATTCTTGCTATATATCATATCAAGTTAAATCATCATGTTTCAGATTTAACGCAAATATAGCCGATATATAAAGAATAATTTTTCATATTATAACAAATTCAATTTAATAAACTGCTTGAAAACCCATTTAAACGACCTCAAAATGCCGTAAAACATCATGATTCACTACATAGCAGTGAGTTTTTCTTATTAGATTGTTTTCGATGAATCTACCAAGTTTAAGGTCAATTGGAGTTCGTCTAATTCGTGACCACCAGCCTGTATCCAACTCGGAGAATAACGGTTTTAAACAGTTTCATGAATTAAAATAAATATGATATTTATTTCATTCTCCTTGTAATTATAATATGAGCTCAAGGTATATATTATGTTCTTCCTATTTCTAGGATATATAATATCTCCTTTTACATAAATTATCCTTTTATTAAATACACAAGAACCTAAGATATTATATTTTCTCTTATTCGGCGAAAAACTTAATGTCTCTTCTAATGGGTGGAGTTGGTCTCACTAGTACCTAAAGATAAAACTCTTTTTCTAGTTAAGAACCTCCACCACTAATGTAGATTTATCGAGGATAATTTTTACATTGTATATTAAGCACATATTAATGACTCAAATAAATAGACCATTTTGTGGATCCTACTTATTAATCACAATGCTCAATCCATGAATAGACACAATTTCATATGTACAAATTTATTAAGAATTTTCATGAGTTCGAATAAACAAACCACTTTAGTGGTAACTATTTATTACTCTTAAAATTCTCAATTTACAAGTGAAATTACATATAGCTCATAAAATTATTTTATGGCAGAATATGGACCATATCTTAAGAGTTATATCAATAATGTGAAACTCGTACGAAATACCGTCATATTTCACTTAATTACAACCTCCAACCAGAGAACAAAAATCTTCATCGAAAATCCAAAACTAGTAATCACGTAGGGCATAAAAACATAAACTAAAATTTGAGAAATTTTTCTTTATGCACAAATATGCCAAACGCTACAATCATTAGTCATCCAGGATATCAAATAGAGGATTTCACTTTCTTAAAAAATAATTATATCATCATGCAATATCAATTATACCTTGTAAGACTTAGTCAATAGAATCATACATCTCTATTATTGAATTTAATACAACAACAATACGTCTATTTGCTAATAGCCAATGTGTAAACCTATTATATGACCAGTATTTATTCATGGGGACCATGGGGAGTCACCTCCACCACCATTGAATTAAAAACAAATTAAAATTATTAAGAAATCATTTCCAGAAAATAGAAAAATGCCTAAAACATGGTCCAAACGACCTCAAAACGTCGAAAAACACCATGAGTTTTTCTCACCACGTAGTTTCCGATGGACCCACCAAATTTCATCTCAATCGGAGTCCATCAAGTTCGTTGACCTTCGAAAATACCGGCTATTCAGTCAAAACAGATTTTGCGTTTTTCTAGGGTTTACCTCAAAAAATTCAGAGAATCTTAATCAAATATCAATAAGAAAACAAATATCTCATGATTATAAGAGTACCCCAAAATTTTTGCATAGTTAATTCACAAAACAGTAGTGCAGTTTTTCAGAAAACCACATATACATGTAATTCAAAAACGCACATAAACACGTTATTCTTGTTTCATGAAAAACTTAGTTATCTAATCAGATGTGAGTGGACTCTGATACCAATTGTTGGATTATTATATGCAGCGGAAGCAATCTCAGGATCTAAATCACATGTAATCTAGACAACTAACATAAACGGGGTTTCACGGGTTACTTCTTGAAGCGTGAACATATCTGTTTTTCGCGTGAGTCTTCAATTCCATAACTTCTCAATGGAATCTCCATCACTCGTACAATCGTGATCCTCGAACGTTCCATGGTCTTTCTACTGTGTTACCCAAATAATACCCGAAAATAATAATTTCGTGTGGGCAAAATTCTAGAAAAAATAGCCGAAAATTTTCGGCCACCATGGCTGAAATTTTCGGCCTCCTTTCACTCTCTTTTTTCTAGGTGAAAAACCTTATCTATTTATAGCACAAGTTTTAAGGGTTAAAACCATTTTCCAAAACCTGTTGAGTTTTCTTTTCCACCAGAAAAAGAATTCCTTTATTTCCTATTATTTAGGCACAGTAGGAACCACAAAATTTAATTAACAAGGTTCTTATGGAATTAATTTTTTATTTTCGAAATTAATATCTACCATAATTAATTACGAATTAATCCACTAAAAATTTGTAATTGCACTCCTTATTCAATTTCGAAATTCATCCATTAAATCTTATTTAACTCTTCATGTTAAGATTCATATACTAATCAATTAAATTAAATTACTGAAAATTTAATTTATTGATTATTTCCTTCAGACTTTCGCTTAACTTATTTCATGTGTCGAATACAAAATCCACCGGCCGGGTTTATACATGAAAACTTATAAGCTTTCATAAAGGTGTATCATGAATCTCTAAATCAAGACATGGTTTCCATCAACTAACTATTACTTCGCCAATGTACATTATTATTATCCAATTTACTAGGCATATTGACCCGCGAAAGAATCTCGCCTTTTAATAAATCAAAACAATATTAATATACACAACTAATAATAATTATATCAAGATTAAGAGTATAAGTACATTTAATGGCTAGAGAGTTTATTTTATTAAGTCAGTATAAAATACTTATCTCTACTTGGTCCGTTCAATACATACAAAATGTACTAGCACAAGAAGTTGGAATTAAACCATTCCCATAATCAAGATAAATTATATTTAATCTTGTGCTACAATCATCCATGATGGTTTGTCCAATTCCATCATTAGATTGTGAACTCAAACTTTATACTTATAAGAACCGATGATTTAATCTTCCGTGTATAAGCTAAACTTTATACACTAAATCATCTACTATATAAGTAAAGGACACAAACGAATATATGATCTATTTAAAACTTTATTAAAATTGAATAAACAATTGTTCCATAATAAATACTATATCCAAACCAAACCCATAGTTAATAGTATATATCCCAACACTATTAACCCCTCATCTTTGGGCAAGAAACCCCTCTTTAATTCAATAACCATGATTGTAGCACAGGTAAGCGCATATATATATATATATATATATATATATATATATATATGGAGCCAGTCTTTGCTCATTGCATAGTCTCGAGTAAAAAATTGGCTATCTCGGAAAAAAGCCTTGTCGGAGGGATCTTTGATCATATACCATTTGCCTGCAAAATAATATTTCAGAATTTGTAAATACTAAATTTCAACATTAGAATACATTTAACATAAAGGAAAAACTTACTTGAGAAATATTTCAAGTAAAATACTAGTTTCACTCTCCAATTTTTACTAATGTTTTTCCAGTAAAATTCGTGTTCAAATACAATTTCTTTTCCAACTTCATCTTTTATTTTTCTCTTTTTCTGGGAAAATATCTTAATTATCTCAACCTCTACAAAAACTCTGTTTTTACTCTTATGGTTTCCCCTTCAGTATTGTTAAGAATGTTTTTGGACTTGCAATTACATACAAGCCTGCACCGGAGAAACTATCCGTGGCTTCATTATGTGACCTCCAAAGACGTGCAATTTTTTGCTGATGTGAATTTTTACCTCATATTCTGTAACCCTTGGGTTCTTTTTTTAAGTTTTGAAAAACAATTTAGTTTTTCTTAACTCTAAATTGGTAAATTTACCAACGGACAATTTGAGATGAGAAGAGTACGATTTAATCAGCTTAATTATGTTCCAAAATTCAAAGTGACAAAATTTAGAAGCAGCTGTTACACTAAAATTCTTACTCGAAATTGGAAGTGTACGGAGAAATTTTTGCTATTGTTTTCTTTTGGAGTAAGTATTATTGTAGCAAAATTCAACATCTAATGTTCCATTGTTCACCTTAAACTGTTTTTTACTCTCCAATAAAATCGATAAAAATGGAAGACAAGTGGGAGAACTCAAATATTTGAAGTAGATCAATGAAATAAAGGAGTGAAATATATTCAATACATAGAGCCGTCCAAAATATCACAATGAAATCATATCTCATAAAGCTACGATATCTAGAATCCATAAACACAGTAGAAAATCCATAACCTATACATCAAACGAAGCACTTCCTAATATATCATGTATACGCTGCACAACACCAAAAAACTCACGAAGCAAACTGGAATGCAAACAATGAACCGCAGCAGAACTTCAGATCCTGAGAGCAGATCCAAAGAGGAAAGCGACGACGGTGACAGCACAACCGGCGGCGAATGACGGAGAGATAGATCCGACAGATGAAGCTGGAGCCGGTGCAGGTGCGTCGGCGGCAACTGTAGCTCCGATGAGAGAGCAAACGGTGACAATCACCGCGAACATTGTGAGAGCTGAGGAAGTTGACTTTGAAACCGCCATTAATGCTTGAAATGAGAGTTGAAAGCGAGAAAATTTAGAGATCTGAAAAGAATGTGAAAATGGCGGAGCGAAGTAACAACGGAGTAAGGGTAAGAGTAGTGAGCTTCATATATAGCAGTGAATGAAAATTTGGGCAGGTTGACAGGTTATACGGGCAGCTGCCCAGGATTAACAGGCTGGCGAGTAGTTGAACGACAACTGGTTAAGTGGGGTCGCAGGGTCCACTGACAGTTACGATATTTTCTTCCAAGGGAAGTTTTGTTGTTGCCACGATAACGTTTTTAGTGGAATCCGATGCGAATTTCTGGAGTTGGAATCATACCCTTGTAAAAGAATTTTTTACTTCACGCGCTCCGAGGTCGGATCGCGTGTCCTAGAGCCTTTGGACAGAAGAAATTTTTTATTCTTTAAAAAAAAAATTACTTTTTAAATTAGTGTTTGGTCATAAAATTTTCAATTTTCACTTGAAAATAATTTTGAAATTTTTCGAAAATTTAAAAAACTCTAAAAAAAATTATTTTTCAAAATTTTTACTCAGTCTCTCACAAAACTTTAAAAACAACCCAAAATTATATTTATCTCCAAACACAACTCTAATTTTCAAATATCATTTTCACTTGAAATTTTTTTTCACTTTTTTTTTTGAAATTTTACAATTTCTTATGTCCAAATGCCCACAGTTCCATGGACTTGAATTCCCTACTCCTAGCGTGTGTCAGCATATTTGGCCAAGCTGGAGAAATCAACTTATTTTAAGAAGTGTTTTTTTATAAAAGTGTTTTTGAAAAAAGAACATTTCGAGAGAAGCAATTTGTATTTAGCTAATCACTTTGAAAAACACTTTTGAGTTTTGAGCAATAATTTGTGTTTGACCAAGCTTTTCGGAAAGTGCTTTTAAGTATCAAATTATGACGAATGACATAAATATATTTACTTAATAGTTAAGCATTCAACAAATATAAAAGCATTCACCACTAAAGTATATATATATATATATATATATATATATATATATATATATATATATATATACACACACACACACACATTGTTATCCTAAGTATTAGGTTTAACGGTTATTTTGGTATATACTATATTTTATTAAAGGTATTTTTGGTAAGAAGAAAAGTCAAAATTACTTCTGGTTTTGGTTCTGCTTCTGCTTTTGGGAAGAAGCTATTTTTTTCTTCTTCTTCCCAAAAGTACTTTTTCCCCCCAAAAAAGCTTGGCCAAACACCTCAAGCTAGGAAAAAAAAAAGGATGCTTTTGGAAAAAATGATATTTTTGGCCTCTTGAGAAACTTGACCGAACATGCTATTGGTCATTTCTTCGTTTATTAAAATATTATGTTAAACTGCTTGACAACCTAGAAAATAAGAAATAAAATCTGCATCCTACCTTGTTCTTTCATTTTTCTAAAAGAGGAACATGAGCTTTACTGTCAATCTCAACATGAATACCAAAGAAAAATATTGTGTAACTTAATATGTTAATCAATAATATCTGTAATGTATAATTTAGTATATATTTCAGTACGGTATTGGTAATTCGATATTATTTGTTTACCAAATACCAAATTATGTTTAAAAACTTAAACCAAATACCAAAATCAAAATATTGAATACTCCCTCCGATCCACGATAAGTGACTATTTTACATTTGACACATCCATTAAGAAAATACGACCTCTTACAGAAAAAAAATATATATTCAGTAAATTAACCTTAATTAATAGTTACCTTGACACATTGGATATGTAAATAACGGTAAATTTTAGAAAAATAAAATTAATTCCTTCTTGATTATGTAAATGACACTTATTTTTGACCAAAATAAAAAGGTAAAATGATCAATTATTATGGACCGGAGGGATTACCATTAACAAAGTTTTCGATTTTGGTACAATTATTCTGTGTTTATTATATAGTTTATGGGAAACAATTTCTCTATCTTTTTAGGATAAAGTATGGTCTGTATAAGCACTACCTTGCCTAGAACCTATTATGAAATTTTACAGAATTTATTGTTCTTTATTGTTGTTAATCCTATTTGGTCAAACTTCTAAAATTAACTTTTTGTGAAAAGTATTTTTCAAAAAAATATTTTTAGAAAGAAGTTCTACCTAACTTTACCAGTACCTTTTTTGTTTGTTTTAAAATTCACACTAGTTTTATCTTACACCTAATTGCATACTTTTATAATCACAAAATATAATAAATTATTTAAGATGATAAATTTTAAAAAAAAATTAGATTTCATGTTCAATTAAACATAAATAAAATAGAGAGCACTTGAAATTTGAAAGAAGGTGACGAAACTCCTTTTACCTGCACGTGAAAGGCAAGCGTTAGGTAGGGAAAGTTGGAATGAGGAGGAAATACTAGAGAAAGCAACAATGATTCAACGAACAGTGCGCCAATGAGTCGACTATTCGATTGCCCATACAGAGATGCTTTTTTGGTGAGTTGAATTACAGGTTGATTGGGACCCACTAACGCATATGGCCAATATACTTCGTGGCGAAACCTGAAAATTTAATAAGGGTATTCAACCCTTTGACAATGGATTATGCAAGAATCTTCAGAGTTTATTTTTTAATCAATAATAAATAATATTTTACCTTATATGTAGTATAACTTTTTAACGAAAGTGTTCAATTGACCATCCTTTGACCAACATAACTTCGCCTATACTGCTATTGCGTGAAATAGCCAATAACAGAGAGACATGTTCAATGTGGGGGAAGACAAGCGTCAACTTCATTGGTCAAGGAACAACATGTGGTGGTTGCTTCTTTTGTCCCCTTTTCCGTGTTATTTGAACATCATGTATCTTTAAAATTTTAAAAAAGTAAAAAAAAAAACCTTTTTAAATCTATTTTTTTGTGTAATATCTTTGCGTATAAAAGCAAATATTTCATATTAAAAAAATAATAGAACCATAAAATTAAAAATAAATTTATAAAGAGTCGCAAAATTAACCACATTTTCCTCTATTACTGTAAATTACAATTACTACAATGCAACAAAAGTATCACATGTTCACTTCGAGAAGCTTCCCAGATGGTGTACCTGTCCTCTATTTTGATTCCAAAACTTCCTTTAAGGGGTCTTTGCAAGTAATGTCGGTATTAGTTATGATGACTTATTTATTTATTTATTGTTTTAGTATGATGTATTAAAGCATTACATAATTTAGGGTTACTAACATTTGATGAGGTGAACATTCAATGCATTTAACTTAGTTAAAGACAAAATTGATGATGGTGTACCTGTCATCTATTTTGTCTTAAATAAGTTAATGTATGCGTTAAAACTCATTGCATTATTAATATCATGGTTTCTTATGCATTAGTTATGCATAGGATAATACTAAATAGTGTATTACTAATGCTTGCATAATTAATGCATAGGTTTAAAAAGTACACCAAACAATATATTACTAATACACAAAGCTAATACATGCATTATTTTATCTAATGCATCCTACCAAACGATCCCTAAGGCTATAAGTATAAATAAAACAAAAAGTTCAAGCAAATTAGTTTGGAGCGGTGAGTCACACAAGAAAAATACTTCTTTCATTCTATAACATTGACATCACTTTTAGTTAGGAGCGGACATTCGGGTAATTCAGATTGAATATGAAAATTTCAGTTTGGGTTTTCGATTTTCGGATTGAAGAAATGACAATTTAAATCTCATCCATATAAACTCGGATTGAATCAGATTTTTTAAGTTTGAATCGTCATCAAGGAAATACAATAAAGACATTAGTAGGTTGGTAAGAAGTAGCAACAGTAAAATTACGTCCAAACAGAAAGTATTCTAATAGTAACTTAGTAATTGGTATTGAATATGTGATATTATGTGTAATAGTTAAAATATTGGACTTGTTACTATTGGCATATGAATAGTTGACTAAATATAAAATATGAAAATGGTTCAAGTTTGAGTTTTTCATTATATTGTTAATGACAATCTTTTGTAGACACAAAATTTACGTATTTAAGATCTCAAATTTTAAAAATATTACAATCACATAAATATTATGGTATATTTAAAATTATAAAATAATGAAAAAAAAACTTTAAATTTCATTTTCAGTCAAACTATGTCACACAAATGAACGACTAACTAATTGTACACAATATATATCAAATCAATAAATCTATAATTTATTACATGATAACAATTGAAAATGCCTTTTACCTAAATTTATCCTTTTTAAATGCCGTCTTTTGAGTAGGGCTAATAATTTGGCGTTGTAAGTAGGGTTGTTCAAAATCGAACTATAATCGATAATGAAACTGTAAAATAACTTATTGAATTATTATCGGATTAACAGTTAGATAACGGGTTAAAAGTTTATAATTATCGTTTTATCGATCATTTGAGGACGGATTACTCAGTTTTATTATTGAATATACCGTTAATCTATTAAGAATTATTATATTTTATTTTTACCCCTATGTATATAATGGAATACATCGTATATGCCTCATGTGAGGCTGCTTTATGGTTATTTGCCAGATGATTGGAGAGTGGAATCAGTTGGAATTGAGACAAAAGCTTAGACGAAGATCAAAGAGTGCAGTTAGCCAAAAATAGTTTTATGAGATTAATTTGTTACCTTAATTTTGCATTGCTATTAACTTTTGAGTCTTGATGTGCTATAAATAAGAATTATACTGTTGTGGCTTTTTTTATCGGTATATTTTAGGTTTTTGCATAATTCCAAGAATTAATGATTTTAATTACTAAAATTTTAGTCTTCATTTAGAGAAATATATATATTTTTAGCTGAAAATCCGATAATTGTTAAAATAATATTGAATCACCTAATATTTTATTGATTGATTAGGTTAGCGAATTAGTACATTTACTGTATGATAACCGATAAATTAAATGCGACCATAAATACCCCTAGTTATAAGAAGCTTCATAAAGAATGTATTGATCTAGTCTTCGTCTCCTTTTATGGTTTGTGATGACACCTCACAAACCATAAAAGCAAGAGTAGCTGACTCCCTTAAAAGCAAGTGTTGAATAATTTCCTTCTCCTACCACATATCATGAGCGCCTATCCCGTAGCTCTAATAACGGCCAAAATTTATACTTGAGTTAAAATATTTTTATTGATATCGCGCTTGCTCTCTTGGTCAGGTGCTTTTGTTCTTTTGGAAAGGTTCTGGGTTCGAACCGGAGCTCGGTGCAGCACAACAATAAAATTTTCCTTTAACTTAGTTCCACGGCAAGTTGTCTTACTATTTTTTTCTTGGGCGATGAAGTTGGTCGAAACCATTTGCAAAATCAAATAATGATACGGGATTTAAGTGATTGTTGAGTGTTTTATATAAAAAAAAAGTATTAAGTATTATTTCTGGTAAGGATATTATGAATACATTCCAAATTATAAAAGCTTGTCGAGGAAAGTTGTAGTAATATACTAGGATCTATTTTTTCTTTAATTAGATTCGAATTGTGTTCTTTTAATTTGTATTGTTATAGTGATTTATTTAATTGTTCACTTCTATAAATGTCGACACCACTTAAAAATTTTTTTGTGTACGCCCCTGTTTAACAAGGTTAAGTTATGAAATAAATTCCAATATTTAAAATATATTACTGGACAGTAGTATATTTAAGGATATCTTTTCCCACTTAACGACTTGTACATTCACCTTTCTTTACGCCCCCCTCCTAATCCAATTGGTAATCCAAACGTAGAGTTGTAAATTTGGCTTCTCCACCTTCTACGTTCCAACTCTCTTGAATCTCTGTAACTTTCTTATGTGCGTTCATGTGTGACAATGTGAGATTTTCTTTTTGTGATTTGGAGCTAGAATATATTCTTCCCTTCATTTTGTTTGTTCATATTTCCTTTTTAATCTATTTAACGATGTATGACTCTCAAAATTTGAAAATAAATTAACATTTCTTGTAACGACATTAGTGTTATAACATGTTTACGAGTATAAGTTTTAGAAGTCTTATAATCCTACAAATATTATGACATTTTAAGACTATAAATTTCAAAAGAAATTATATTTCTTTCTTAAATCCTTTATCACACAAAATAAAGCGGATGGAATCATACCTTAGAAAAATGAGGTGAAAGTGGAGCCATGAAGGATAAGGATAAGACTATGGAAAGGAATTACGAGGTCTTAAAATGCCACATATGTAAATTTCGATAAATCTTTATCTAATGTCTTAGATGAGAAATATCTTATATTTTTCAAAGGGTTTAAATTTTATACACTGATATTGTATAAACTATATAATCAAACAATCAAGTTATTTGTAATATAATTACAAGTAAATTGCAATAATAAGCATTAATTGGTAAACTAATAAAAATAATACTAACTAACATGCTACAATAAATCAAACTACATTGCTAGTGCAGAGAATTTTTACACATGTTAATGTGGATAAATTAAATCATTTTTAAAACGTCGGAAGAAAATGAAAGAAACCAAATTTGATTATTTATTTCTTTTTTTTTCTTTCTTTCCTCATTAAGTGCTTGCCTCCAAACAAGAAACGTAAATATAAATAACGTTAAAGCATAAGTCAGAGCATGAACCTTATTTTTAAGTTCATGAATTAGGTAACGGAAGCACCACCACATAGATGCTCAATTGGCACAATTTGAGGAGAGAAAAATTCTACGTAAAAAGTAGTAGCCCAATTATTACAAGAACTTCTCCGGCTTCAATTTGTATTTTTTTTCATCATATTCAGTTTGGTTTCATGTAGCTGTATCCATCACGGTTAATTATCAGAAAAAGATACTCATTTACTATTGTTAAATAAAAATTAAAGTAAAAGTACACATTAGTTAACCGTGACTAATTTAGGAAGCTTGATCCGCCCGAGTTCCGCGGAGGAGAGTCAGATGATACTCAAGATTTTCTGGACCGGTGTCATCAGATTCTTCGCACAACGGATATTGTGGATTTCAGTGGAGTTTCTTTCACTACTTTTCAGCTGACAGTGGCAGCCTACAGATGGTGGCGGGATTCCAAGTTAAGCAGGCTAGTTGGCGCAGCATGGCATGAGTTCTTAGTGCCATCCTTGATAGACAAATTCGAAAGTTGAGGCCGCCTAGGAGGCCGAGGAAGACATGAAGAGAAAATACCTCCCACTTATTTGTATAACCAAGTGATTGTGTTCAAAGCAATGCTAGAAGTTTACTTCTATGAGTTATATTCAAACTTGTACAGTTTATGCTAAGATGCACCTTTGGCAAAGTGATGCCTATAATATTATGGTTGGTGTTTTCATGTTCATGCTAAGTTATTGTGTTGCGGATGTGTTGTTAGGATTGTTTTATGTGGCTCTATCACAGGTGAATATGCCAAAAATAGAGAAAACTCTGTCGAAATTTTTGAAAATTTAGAGAGTTAAGCCAAATTATGAGGTATTGGTGTGTGAATGAGGAGCTAAGTTGTGTTGGTGTCTATGAAGGACTCTAACCCTCATTCGAGGAAGAATGATCATAAGCGGGAGAGGATGTATGGTCCCGTAAAATTTCGTAATGATTTAAGACTCTAAAGCGCGCTCATGAGTTCCTTAACTACTATTTTGCCTCCCACAAAAGACTATGGAATAGAACCAACTTAGATGTCATGATAATAAGTGTGAGAGGTGTATTTGATATGGCTTAGGGTCTAAAGAAAGCCCTAGGACCAAGCTAAGTTGGAAGCTAGGTGACAAACTAAAGTTTCGGATGAGCTTACACATTACTCAATTACAAACGAGCACGACTACCAAATCATAAAGAGCTATGACGTGATCTACCCATCAAATGAAAGATCTTTGAGTCTAGTTTCCAACGCTGCAAATCGTGCATCATTTGGTCATTCCTACCAGAAGTTATGGCATTTTTACTGAAGACTGTCTGGCAGAAAAATCCATCGGCCAAGCCAGCAAGTGGCGCCTCCTGTGACGCCCAAACCAGGTGCCATTTTTGGACCACAGCCCCAAGCCAGCACGTTAGTAACAAAAGCGCATATAAACAACGTATCATGTTACTTTAGAATCCCGTTTGACCATAGATTTTGGCTATTTTTTTTATAAAAAAATTAAAAATATTATTTGTTCATGAAATATGATCAATTTTTTAAACAAAAAATTTGAAAAAATATTTCCAGTTTCCAAAAGCTGGTTTAGCACAAACAATTTTTGGGTGAAAATTTTTCTTCCACTCACAAAACTTCTAACTTTTTTAATATCCAAACAAAACTTCAACTTCCAAAAGTACACGTAAAAACACATCATGTTACTTTAGAGTGACCTAAACTGCATGTTCTTTCTTCTAGCTATCATAAAAAATATCAACACTAAGAATAATTGGAAGAGTAAAGGGAAAAAAATCATGAAGCAAAAGAATAATAATCACATATTAGGCTAAAAACCTCTGATGCCTGTAAATGTCTAGTATAGCGCTTCAAGGTTGAAAATGGCCAAGGACCAATGTAGCCTATCATACAAACAGTATCAGTAAAGCAGTCCAACAACAACAATATCAGCATGCGGGCAAAAAAATATGCAATGATCCAAGAAATTCTGAAGAGCCTGTCTTAACTGTATAACCTATCTAATTATACAACAAAATTAGATTTCTACTAAATCTAGAAACCTAAGTATTTTGGGGCTAGCAGAAACAGAGGTTCCAAAGCACTTGGTGCAAACTTCCTTGCAAAAAGAAAGCACATTGATGTATTTCGGTCGTTATAAGTACAGTTACGCCCTGCCAACATTCTCTTCATAAACTCTTCGGTGATATCTGATTTTCCAAATGTAGCAGGGTGAGGCCCACCCCTCGACCAATCAACCCATGTTATACTTCTGTTTGCCAAGAGATTTGATGCTTGAATAGTCAGCATAGTCGGGAAGTAGTGCTCGTCTACGTAACATGCTGGCTTGCAAAACTCCGCAAACTTGGGGTAGAATTTTGTGTCTTCAACCATGTAAAGAGCAAGCTTCCTATTGACTTCAAACCACTGTGATCCTTTGCGCCAGTCAGTAATGTTAACCTCGGGCAACATATTCTCATCATATCGACCTCTTCCATATGGTCCAGGATCATCAAATGCACCAATAAAGCTATGCTTTGACTGACTTATGTACTTGTAGATGACATTGAAATTGTACAGAGGAATGCACGACTCGGAAAGCAGAACAAACCATTCATTGGAGATGTCAAGCAATGCATTCGCAATGAGTCTTCTCTCTGCATCACACATACTCATCTTTCCCCATTCTGTCACCTTTGAAGAACAAAGTTACAAGATTATCAGCAACTTACAACCCAATTCCATACAAACACGTTTCACAAAGCAGTATCTAGTGAAGTAAGGACACAAAACCATACCAAAGAGACAGCCATAGAGAACATGAGATAACTACAAGCATAAAGAAGTCACGAGCAACTAGCAGCAGAACAACAACATACCTAGCATATTCCCACATGTGGAGTCTGGGGAGGATAGTTGTACACAGACCTTATTCCTACCTAGTAAAGGTAGAGAGGCTGGTTCCAATAGACCCTCGGCTCAGAAGAGCAGCTAGCAGCAGAAGAAGATGAAAATGAACACCAAAAATGGTGAAGGAAAAAAGGAGGTTTTGCACTATTCTGTGAAACTTTTCATCAATGTTTTTGCAGCAAGCTGCATCAACAAACTGCTACTTGGACGCAATATCATTCATTGGCAGCTAATTTAAGGAAGAACATCGTTTGAGAGAATGGTAGTAGTGTCCAGGATTGCTGGAGAGGATTGATCAGTGTTGTAAATAGCACTCGCCTCAGCGCTAATAGCGTGAGGCATAGAGATGTGAGCTGTCGTCGCTTTTTTTCTCCGTTGCGTTGCGATTTACAGAAAGCGCTTGCCTTTGCCTGTGTAGCGAGATGCGACTGTAGCATCGCTTTTTAAAAAAAAGAAAAAGGGCTGAGACTAAAGAAAAAGGTCTCGATTAGGGCTTTGAGCTCTCAGAAGTATCTTTCTTCTTCAACCTTCAAACAACAGAGCAGCCAAGTCGACCCAAGGAGATTTCGACCCAGTCCAACTATCTTCTTCATCTGAAAGCTTCAAGTTTCTGCCATCTTTTTCTACATCCAAGTCGACCCAGCCCATGTATGCTTCTCTTCTTCGTCGAGTTTCCTTTCTTTCTTCTTTCTTCTTTCTCCTTCTTCTTTCAATTTTTTTTGGTCTGTTTTTTGTCGAGCAACAGTGCAGCAAAAAACAGAACATATACATCTGTTTTTGTGCTCTGTTTTTCGAGCAAGTAGTAGAGACTCTTTCGTTCTTTCTTCCCTTCCTCTCTCTTCTTCTCTTATTTTTTTTTGGCTCTGTTTCGAGCGAGCAACAGAGGCAGAGCAGAGGCAGTAGAGTCTCTTGTTTTAGACTTTTAGTTTATGAATCTACTATGACTATCAATTGAGCTTTTAATTTCTGAATTGATATATTTATTAATATATTATTGTTATTGAGTTTTTAGTTATATATATCATATTTTTTTTTATTTTATAAATTGTCGCTTCACATCAAAAAGGCGAGCGCTTCGCTGCCCGCCTCTCGCCTCAGTGAAGCAGACCCTCGTTGCTATTTGTTGCCGCACGCTATCCAAAACACTGAGATTGATATTACAAAACAAAGTCCTGTTTGTTTGAATACTAAGTTGCTTCTCTTATCAGTAAGTAAGCTGAGTGCTATATTGTTCTTGTTACAGAATAACTTACATAATTTGTTTTGACTGATTGGAATTAAAAATACAAATCCTATGACATTATATATAACATTCATGCATAAGAACTAACAGCCATGCTTAATCCTCTGGCACTTGCATACCGATACAAAATGATTAGCTGTTAGCCTTTTAATACATTTTGGAATTCACTTTAAAAGCTTACACCCCCCCCCCCCCCCCCCGCCCCCCCCCCCCCCCCCCCCCCCCCAAAACATCACCGCCCTCACTTTCCTACTACCTATGGGAAAGAGAAGATCAGCTGAGATCACAGGAGAGGAATGAGGGAAACAGAACATATAAACTGAAAAGTGTTAGCACAAGGATACCGATATGTTGCAAAAAATGCAGCTCAAACTATTCGGTGGCATATCTTGGATGAGATGATTGACATATGTGGAAATATATGCCCCTAGCAACGCAAAGATTTTTCAGGCAGCAATGTCCTTGACATTAGTTTTCACCTTCACAATCTTCCCCTTGGCAGAGCTATTTAAAATGAACTTCAGAAGCTCACAGCATTATAGGTTTGCCTGAGCTTTAACTTAATATCAGAGCACAGCCAAGAGCACATAATTGAAAGCTCGAGCAGACCGTCCTAAAACTTAAATCAAGATTCTTCAACTAGGTTTTCAGCATTAACTTAAGAGGGCAAGCCCTTGGTTCAAGCATCCAGAAGCTAAGTCACCCACTTCTAGCTCAACTACCGAGTGGCGTGCCCGAATAGATAATTACACTCCAGGTCCGCATACGTGCTCCGGAGATATTGTTCACAGGGAACAACTGGAAGATGACGTAAACCCACCACATCACTCCATTACTTTTAAATTCGGTTGCCCACAGATTCAGATGTATGGTGAGCACAAGAACACCAACGGAGGACAGAGGTACCTCGACTCAAAAATATCCACACAGTTTCTATGAATACTCTGCATCCATTTGGCAAGGAGATGGAAACTCATAGGGAAACTGCGACCAGCGAAAGGAAATGCTGCATGACTTGTTGAAAGAAACTGTCTAATAAGAACCACTGTACAGACCTTGCTAGTTCATACTCATTTTAGAAGAGAAATAATAAATCATATAATGTTAACCTGAAAAGTTTAACTAGGTCAATAGGCTCTTATTCGTAACCGAAGTCCCCGAGGAAACTAGTTCAAACCACATATTTAAATTGTTGATATCAAACAAGCACTTCTACATTAATTGCTTTCCCGCTTAATCCACCCTAATGGTGCACATTTAAGATTAAGTCATCATCTTTTTATCTGGTGATCAACTTCCACAATTAGATCTGCTAACGGAACTGGATAACTGATGCTTGTAGACATAATATGCATATATGTTCAAAGCTCTCCTTGAAGAAGCTAGCAACAATGCATTCAGAAATCCAATCTTCAGATGGTTTGCAAAGAGGAAAACACAAGGACAAAAACCACATATTCATTAACATGTCGTTAACATTATAGTACAATATTAGTCGGCCGATCAGGTTTTCCACCTTAGATACAAATATGCACTTCGTCCAAAATGTCTGCAGTGTCCCTCATGATATACTGGCAGACTACCACATTCGCATAAATGGTGGATATGCTTGCCCCAACTTCAAATTAGAACTTACATCCCTTACTACAAGCACAGCAATACAAACAGCCTAGCAGAAGTGACCCTCCGCATTGGGTTACCAAGGGAGCAAACTGGGAAGGATCACTTTTGACTCCTGTGCTTAGAGGGGTTTAGAAGACGGGGTTTGCCATATCAAAGGAAAACATTATTTTCGATATATACCACACTGGTAATGGAAAAATGCAGGTAACTGATCATAAAAAGCAGGAATTCTTTCATGGAAGCAGCCCAACTAAGACATCAATTAGGAATGATTTTATGGTCATGAAGAACATATGAGTTCCCTCAACACACAAAAAGGAAACCGGGATGCATAAAGTTCCTGACATTAAGGACGCATGAGTTGGTCTAACAAGGGAAAATGCAATCTAGTACATATTTAGCCACATCTCTTCTTCAGGAACAAGTTACATGGACAGACATAATAAATGATCTGGCCACTATTTAACTGTAGAGGCAAAAAGGAGACTACCACCTTTCATTGCACATGGTTTTCAACTTAAAGGACACAAAAACAAACAAAAAACAAGAAAAACAACAAGGTATATATTGACACAGAAGATGTGGGCAAAATGAAGGCAAAATCAGCAATAACATACCTGACTGGGAATTTGCCTCTTGTAGAACACCGATGAGGACGGGAAATCAGCCTCAAAAGAGGGCAATGAATGAATATAAATTGAATAACGTCCTTGATTCGCCTTAAAAAATCTCTCCCAAATAGGCGCCAACGGCAATGGCCCTTTAGTCAAGAACATGAATGCAATCTTGGGAACCCTCTTGAATGGATACTTCTTAATTCGCGGCACCATAGAAGCCCTCCATAACAATTCTTTATCAGACATAGTATGCATCAAATTAGACGGAGGACTAATCCAACGCTCTAATTTACTCGATTCTTCCTCAATACATGGCTGTAAACTAGGCTTTATTGCAGGCACTATGCTATGAAATCCAAAGTACTTGATCATATAAATACTAGCCACAGAAAAGGTAAAACACAAAAACAAAAACAGCATCAGCAACTGTAGCAGCCTCTGTGGCAAAGCCCTAGTTTGGTTGTTAGTCCTACCTACAACTACTAATGGATCTTTATTCTCCTCCATTTGAACAACTCTTGATTGCATCTAATTAACCATTAAAAATCCCTTCTATGGATTTTATCAACCCAATCTAACATCAAACTTTAAAGGGAAAGATCATTAAAATGATATGTTTTTTCCAAAACCCAGGATCTAAAACAGCAATTTAACAGCAAAATAGGAACCAAGCTTCAAACTTTTTACCATGTGAGTTTCTGAATCACCGTTTTCAAATCAAAGACTGGAGCTTTTTAAACAGTAGGGTTTTGCTGAAAAGAGGAGCAGGCCAGTAAATCTTGCAGCACAAGTTTGTTTACCAAAAAAAAAAAAAAAAAAAAAAAAAAAAGACCAGAAGTTACAGTATTTGGTGGGCTATAAAAGGTATAGAAAAGAGAGTAACCGCCTACAATTGAATGCAGAATCGGATTAATTTGGAAACTTCATCTGAAGAAGAAATTAAGAGAGTGGGACCAATCTGCTTTTGACAATTAGGGAAGTTTTATTGGTGGCTCTTCTGAATTTTTTAAGTCGAAAAGCTGGAAATGATTAATTGGCCTAATCTTGACTAGTATTAGGAATGGATTTTTAGGGACGAGAGAGTATGTAGTGAAGACAGGAAAAGCTGAGTGAGCAAACCAAAAGAGAAAACAATGGAGGCAAAGAAATAAAAGGAAGAAAGAAATGCAGTAGTGAATGGGCAGATTTTGTTGGAGGAGTGAGCATATAAATGAGGGTAAATGGTGAAATTGCAAAGGTGGCAGCAAAGGTTGACGGAGATCTAAAGAATAAGGTGAGAACGTGTTTGGGAATGTTGGCACATCACATGCGCGCAGAGATGCCCTCAAGTTGGTGAGTGGGTGGGGGGTTTAGGGGGTGGGGGCGTGGGAGTGAAGCAATAGGAATGGAAAAATTGCATCAATTTACTAGATCATATCCTGTATGAATTCAGATTAATTGGGCGAGTAAATTTTGCATACTCAATGCATAAAGTAGGGGGAATAAATTTGTACCTCAATATTTATACTAAATTATAATTCTTTCTCCTATTTATGTAATCATATTTGATCGGATATGAAATCTAAAAAGAAAGAGTGACTTTACTTGTGATTTAAAACTTAAAAGGCAAATTTGTTTACCCGTAAAATGGTACAATTGAATTTATACATGGTATATGGATAAATGAACTAATTTGATCCTAAAATAGTAGATAAATTAGGAAAAAATGTACGACTTAGCCTTGAAATTAAAATGAAACGACAGATATCTCGATTCCGGCACAGAGCTACCGAGGGCAATAAGAACAATATGAATAAATAAGAAAGTAAAATGCTATTGAGATAGAATATAAGGTATGCTTGTTAGAAAATTCCACCCTTACAATGAAGGTAGAGCTCATTATTTATAGATACACCTACAGAACAAGGCCCTAGGATCAAGCTCTTCTTAAATGACAATTATGAGGGCCATTGAAGAATGTGTAACGGTAGATAGTGAATGCCATATTCTCTGTAACGGATAATACACTTAATGTTGTAGATTATTCTTCATTGAATGCTACCGGATGACATGAATTTATTTGGCCTTTATGAATATCATTCTTTCCGATGACAAGCGAGACCATTGCCTTCGAGTTTGACTATCTTCTATCTTCGGCTACACGTGTCGCTTTCTCATGCATTCATTAAATATGAACATATTTCACCCCATACATATAGCCCCCTGCTTTCCAGTGGCATATCTTTGTGTTACTGGAAAGTTGGTAGAGATATCTTTCTTGGCGGGAAACTCTTTGACCCCCTCCGAAAATTTTTTGACGGTTGATTAGACGCATGTCTTTCTGCATTTAATGTCCTGAACACGTGTCATCTGACGATTCAACATCATTTTTCTGGTTATCGAGGTAATTATGGCCACGATTTCAGCCACCTATTTCTTTGCTTACATACATCAAACTTCTTCATTTTCACTTCTTAATTCATCAAACTTTCTCAAACTCTTTTTACTCAACTTCGTACTCTGTCTTCAACCTTTCTTTGGCCTTCTTCTTGAGAGAAACTCCCTTTCTGATAAAAATGGCTTCTTCTTCTAAAAGCCTAGTTCCTTAAAGAACAAAGGTAAAGCCGATGAGGTCACTCCTCTTACGGTGAGCACCATCATCTAAAGAAGTCTTATCACAACCAATGACTTCGAAGAGAAGTTCCCTGCTTCAAATCCTCGCACTTGTGTTGTTGGCAGTACCCTTCTTCCATCCTACCTTCCAGCATTCCTGCTGTGAAGGAAGATTGTCATTGCCAAGACTTAGACATTATCGTTCCTGACCTGGCGGAGCGGATAACTTTACCCAAGAAGGTTTTTACACACTTTTATATGTATCCTTTCACCTTGGGGCCGTTCTCTTTGAGTGGAGAGCTTGACTCCATTATCGTGGAGTTCTACAATTGCTATCACGTATGCGTGGCGCAAGTAAGTCCTTCTGTGAGGAGGGCAGTTGCTTGTCTTCAGCGCCTGTGCAAGGAGACGGGAGATGAGCTAACCCTAGCTCGACTGATGAAACTTTATTGCCTCAAGATCTTTCGCGGGGGAATGATAAATTTCAGCAAGCGTGGCCACTATACTCTGCTATTTAGCATGGATGATGACAACGACCGTGGGTGGATGGAACAATTTGTTGTAGTTGCTACCAATGACATCATTCAGTCCACGACTTTATCCTTTCCAGAATTATGGAACTGCACTAGTAAGTTCCCCATTTGTCTTTTCTTCTGTTAAAGATCACCTTATATCGTTATTGACCCTTCTTCTTTCTCTTATTTAAGCGACTCAGTGGGTACCACCTAGGGTTGAAGGCTTGGACCAGTGGGTCAGAAATTTTTTTATGTTACCACACCCGAAACTCATACGTGGAAAGAACTAGCCCTCAAATATGGGTTGAAGGCCAAATATCATGGTAGGTTAAACTCACCTTGTTTTTTCCCTTTCGCATAAGGAAACTGATTACCCCTTTTCCTTTGTTGAATTCAAGTCTACCCCAAGGCTCAATTATCATACTTAAGGAGGACGTTCTAGCTAATACTGTCGATGCAGCGAGGCTACTACAGGAGGCCTTTACACGAATAGATGTCTCCGAGCCTGCTTCTGGTGCAAGTGATCTTCTCGAGTCCCTGGCCGGAGAGCATGCAACAAAAAGGAGATGCTCATCCACGGCTGGGGGAACAAATAAAAAGGCAAAGAGCGCTGCGCATGAGCCATCTTCGAATGTTGTGGTTACGAGTGTCGTGCCCGAGTCGGTCCCAGAAACCGTTGTTATCGATGATGATGGAGAAGCTAGTGATGAGGGGGCTTCTTGACATAGAAGACGGCGACCTTCATCAGCTCAACTGAATGCTCAATTTGTTGAGTTAGTTACACCAACCGAGGATGATGCCTCATCACTCTAGGGGAAGTATGATATGGTAGAAAATTCTAACTCCCGCTTCCGCATTCCAGTTGTTATGTCCGGTGCCGTGAGGATGAGTATCGGGTCCATGTCGTCTTCAGTTAATGAGAAACCAACAACCAGTATTGCGCTTGCCGCAGCCACTTCCCATCCTTCAACACGATCAGCTTCATCTCCTTCTTCACCAACTCCATTTCTGCCACCAGCAACAGCTACTTTGCCTCCACTGGTCGCAGTTTCCCAAGAGGATGACATCCCTTTTTTTGTGATCCCTAGTTTATGGGAACCTGGGGAAATATTACGTTACCCCTTCAGAAGATCCTCAAAGGAAGAGGAGTGTTACTCTCTCGGTTCTACCGGGTGCCATTTGTTGTCCCGGACAGTGGAACTTGCTAACTACCTGAAGCTTTTGGCTTCAGAAAAAGATAGGGAAAATATACAAGCTCTCTCGGGAGAATGATTGTTGAACAACGCCATGCATAACGCAGCAACGGTATAGTCTTTATTTTTCTGTTTGTTTCTCCCATATGTGTTATGGCAAGGTTTTGATTTTGCATTCTTGTTTTGCAGGCCAACTTCCTTGCTTTCGAGGGCCTCCAAAAGCTGATTCGTGATAAGGAGGAACTTACCTCCGAGAAGGATCAACTTTTGGCCGAGCGGGACCAAATTATTGCTCGCCTCTCAGAACGGGAAGTTCGAGCTGCTGAGGCCGTTGAGTTGGAGGCTCAGTTGCAGTAAAGCGAGCAAGAGATCGCCTCGTTGAGGGCTCAATTTTAAGATTCTAAGATCAAATGGGTTGAAGTCCATAATGCCATTCTTGCTGCAACCAATCGTGAGGCTGCCTCAACTGAAAGATTAAATAATTTGGAGGCGGCCTTAAACTCCAAAGCTGAAGAGCTTGTTCCTGCCAAGGTGAAGTACGCCCAATTGGAGGAGAAGCATAAGAGGACCGTTGACCATAATATAATTTTCAACTCTACTGTCCACGAGCTTGATGTCAGCCTCCGGTCCACCAGATCCACGCGGGATAAACTCTCTGTCGAGGTCGACCAACTTAAAGAAGAACTTTAGCACCAAGAAACTTCCCTCATTGTTGAAAAAATATATGCTATGTATAGCAAGAGGAGAAAAACCTTGGAAGAGCCCACATCAGGCGTCATTGCCTTTGATGCCGAAATCGCTAAGTCCCATGAGCTGGAGTTAGCTGCAAAAATGGGTCTTCTGGCGCGACTTAATGCTACCGATTCTTCTGGTTTCGGTTATGAGTTCTTGGGAACTGAAGAAGAAACTAAAGGTGAGGATGTTGAAGGCCACAATGATGAGGGCCAAAATATTGAACCGGTAGCGAATTTACCCGTTTCTCCTAGGGGCATTAGTGTTTCTCTTCCTCCGGATTTCGGAGATGCAGCATCTTAGTTTTTGTTACTTTTTCGTTCAAGTATAAGTTTTTCTCTTTGCGCCCTTTTGTTTAAGTATTTGCACAGTTTTGTTCTTTGCGTCTTTGTTTAAGTGTTTACATAAGTTTTACTGCTCGCGTCTAATTGTTCAAGGCTTTAGGTGTATTTACCCCTGAAAACGTTTGGATTTCGGGCATAATTTCTTCAAAAATCAACCCTTTTACGTGAGGGTTTTCATAAAAACAGGGCCTCTTATGTTTATGGTGCTCTTGAAGAGGACGTCTCCTGTTCATTATGGCACTAGCATTTGAAGTACTTGTTTAACTTTCAAATGATAAAATCAATTCATTGTTCAGACAAGAAACAAGGTAAAAATAAAAGGACTTTACTTTATTCCTTCTATTTTTAAAAGTACATAAGCATTCATTGTGCTATGTAGAAATTGCCATTTCTTATGGCTAACTTGTGCAGCTTGTTTCTACAAGGTTGGTCGCGTTGATACAACTATGTTTTCGGGTTTCGTATTTCAGTCGAAGCGATAGTCGTTTTTGTTGTATCCTCATATCATTCCCCCCATTGTTCGATTGCAAAGAGTGCAAATTTGAGAACTGAAAGTTTTACACCTTTGAGGATTTCACTAGTGAATTGCTAGATAATCTTCAGTTCAGTAACAAACATAGCTTCCCCTTAGGAATTTATGCTATCGAGCCAAAGATTATCTAACAATCCCCCGGTGGCTTGCACTTGTGAACGGTCGGGTAATCTCTGTTCGATATCAAACTTAACTTCCCAGTAGGAACTTTTCTATCGAGCAAAAGACTATCTAACCACTCCACAATGGTTATTTGCTTGTGTGCCATGTCATTTAAAAGTATTATTGTTGTTTATGAAGCTTCCTTTGTAGTATGCTTTCCATTGCTGCCTTGTCAATAACCTTGCTAGAAAAGCCCAAATGGGACCAAACTGGACGAAGGAAACAAGAGTGCAACACATACTTTCAATACAGGTGATGGTCATCAGCAATAATATCTCTTGAGGTGTGCCACGTTCCAGTTGCTTGGAAAATTTTTGCCATCTTGATTCTTTAACTCATATGATCCTACACCGGTGAGAGCCGAAAACTGGTAGGGGCCTTCCTATGTTGGACTTAGCTTCCCTGCATTGAGCTCCCGGGTGTTCTGAGTCACTTTTCTTACTACCAAGTCTCATATTTTGAAGTAGCGGAGGTTGGATCTTCTATTGTAATATCTCTCTATTCTCTGCTTTTGGGCTAGCATCCTTATATGCGCCAAGTCACTACGTTCATCGAGCAGCTCCAAATTGACCAACATTGGTTCATTATTTCTTTCTTCATCCGTCCGGAAATATCTCAGGGTAGGCTCCCGTACTTTCACCGGGATCAAAGCTTATGTTCGATACACCCGTAATACACCCAGCAATTCTTCATGACATTTACTTTTAGCTTCTTCCAATCTCTTTTTGAGATTTTGTATTATCACTTTGTTCATTGATTTTGCTTCACCGTTTGCGACCGGATGATAGGGTGAAGATGTGATACTTTTGATTTTTAAGTTTTCACGGAATTTGATGACCTTTGCACCTATAATATGTGGCCCATTGTCGCAGGCTATCTCTTTTGGTATCCCAAATCTGCAAATTATGTTCTCCCACAAGAAATCTATCATTTCACATTCACCAATCTTCTGATAAGGACCTGATTCAACCCACTAAGAAAAATAGTCAATTAAAATAAAAAGAAATCGTACCTTACCAGGGGACGGCGGGAGCGGTCCGACGATATCTATTTCCCACTTTATGAATGGCCATGGTGATAAAACTGAGTGCAATGGCTCTGCCGATTGATGTATCAACGATGCGTAGTGCTGACACTTATCACATTTTCGAACATAAGCTTTTTGGCGTCTTGTTCCATCCGGGGCCAATGGTATTCTTCCCTAATTAATTTCAACACTAAGGAATCTGCACCTGAATGATTTCTGTAGATCCCTTCGTGGACTTCTCGTATAACATAATTAGCTTTGGAGGCTCCCAAATATCGGGCCAATGGGCTTTGGAAAGACTTTCTGTGTAATTGACCCATTTTGAAACTATATCGTGATGTCTTAGTTCATAAAGCCCGGTATGCCTTGGGATCTTTAAGCAACTTTCCGTGCTCGATATAATTAATGATCTCATTCCTCCAGGCCCAGAACAAATTGGTCGCGTTTACCTCGAAATAACTATCTGTGTCTAGAACCGAAAGAATAAGCTGCACGACCCTCCCGGAGTCCGATCCTTTAATTTTCGTAGATGAGCCAAGGTTAGCTAGTGTGTCTGCTTCCGTATTTTCTTCCCACAGATGTGCGTAATTAACCATTCCCGGAACCAGGCAAGCAGAGCCTGAACCTTTACTACGTATTATTGCATACTTTCCTCTTTGGTTTCGCCCAAAGACCTAATTTAACACTAATAAGGAGTCGCATTTGATTTCTATAGCCTTGGAGGGTAAAGACCCATAAAATTTCATGGCTAAAAATAATGCCCAAATAAGTCCCCGTGTTGTTATAACTGTAGAAATTCTTAAAACGGACCCTTTTTGAGTAAAAAGTACCCCAGGACTCAGAAGATAAAATTTTCCAGAGTTGCGCTATTATGTGACGCACTATGCGATCGCATAACAGGTATGCGGACCGCATAGTGGTCACATACATGGACAGTCTGCTTTCCAATTTGAGGACAACTATGCGGGCATTTTGGGAATGCAGACCGCATAGCTGTCGCATTCTTGCACCTCCATTTTTGCGGAGGAGGTTATGCGATGCACTATGCGATCGCATAACAGGTATCAGACCGCATAGTGGTCGCATAACTGGGCAGTCCGGTTTCTTTTTGGCCTATTTGAGGGCCATTTATGCGACATGAATGCGGACCACATAGTATGAATGCGATCACATTTCTGCTTCGGGACTTTTAAAATTCTAATTTTTATACCCGACCCCCAGTTCATAAAAACACTTACCCCCTTCCGATTTTAACAATTTTCTGAACAAAATAGAGAGAGGGAAGAGAGAGTTCTTGAGAGAGAAGGTTCCATCTTCGCCCAAAATTGATTCTTCTATTACTCGGTCCTGGAAGTTATTGAGTTATTGTCATCTTCTTCACTCTAAGAGGTGAGTCCGCACCTCATTTCCTTTTAATTCTCCAGTTTTGGATAAAAATGGTAGAACGCATAAATTGATTCCTGGAGATAAATGCCGAAACCTTGCATTCATGTATGTTAAACTCCCTAATCTAGTAAAGGGAAACGAGTTTGGGTAATTATTCACAAAAAGGGGGTTAGTAATCTAAGGGGTCACATAGCGTTCGATAAAACGCCTAACTGAGTTCGAGTTATGTTTATGGTTCCTAATTCTAAGTGAAATATGTCACATTATGGAATAAATTGACGGTGCTAGACGGTCCGGTGATTTGTGATAAAAAAATTAAAGGGAAATTTCGATTCAAAGTATGTATGGCTAACTTTAATCTTTGTAGAGTCATCTTGTTGGTGTCCGATCACACGATATGAAATTCTTGCTTGAGCATATGCGAATTGATTCTCCTGCTGTGTCGAGGTGTAAGATTTCATTCTCTGATTTTCTTAGTCGATTACCATGCTAATTGCGATTGTGAATGGTGATTCTTTGTGCTTATCCTATCATGTGTAAGGTTCGCTAAATGTTCGAATATGTCAATATGGTAGTATGTGCTACTAAATGAAAGAATGTTAACGTACCATAATGTGGGAATGTATCTAATTGCTAAGGGCCGAGTGTGGCAAATAGTGAAAAGAAACTGTGGATTGATTTAATTGAGTTAAATAATGATGGCAACACCATATATGAGTTACTGTTTGGTAAGGATTATTTTGCCTTGACTTCATATAGTTGTTGGTTGGTATGAACTTATGTTTTGATGATGAAGATCCCTGTGATATAATTGTTGGTTATTTTTTCTATCAAATGTGATTGTACGGTGGGATCGGGTTGCGCGCCGCAACACGAAGTAATAAGGGTGGAGAGGTAATAAGAGTGAACTGTGATTGTACGGTTCCGCAACACAAAGTAATAAGGGTGGAGAGGTAATAAAGGTGAAATGTGATTGTACGATGGGATCGGGTTGCGCGTCGCAACACGAAGTAATAAGGGTGAAATGTGAATGTACGGGGGGATCAGTTGCGTGCCGCAACAGATGAACAATTGAAATGAGTAACTGTGGAATCTTCATTTGTGATTTTTTGTATATCTGTATGGTACTTATGTGGTTACCCTGACTGTCTTCCAATTGTGTACTGTTTGATTTTACTTAGAATAAGCTTTGTTCATACATACTAGTACTATTCAAAGGTACTAACGTCCCTTTTGCCGGGGCGCTACATCTTTTATATGGATGTAGGTGGTTCCACAGTAGGTAGCTCGGACCGCCGATAGTGGTGCCTCCCTTCCGTTCCTTCAGCCGATCCGGTGAGCCCCATTTCTTCTCGGGGCCGTGTGTAGTCTATATCATCTCTATTGTATATGTTATGTCTTATAAGGTATAGCCAGCGCCTTGTTGCCGGCAAGTATTGTGTAAACTCTGGGTACTCTTAGAGGCTCCGTAGACATGATTTGGGTTGTACATATATGTATTTTGGGCAGTAATTGTGTTTACTAGTAATCGTGGTCCGAATCTGAATTATAGTATGTTTTGTGATTACCAAATGTTGAAAGGATAAAGGATGAAATGAACTCAAATGGTAAATTCATGCTTAAAATCTAAATTGCTAATTCATGTGGAATAATGTATATTGTAAACATGGGGTAACGTGTTGGGCAGGAAAGGAAATCCAGGTCTGCTTGACCGGGATCATCTGGTTGGGCGCCGGTCTCGTTCCTTGATTTTGGGGCGTGACAAACTTGGTATCAGACCCTCAGGTTTTAAAAGTGTCCTAGGATGTCTCAGAGCCGTGTCTAGTAGAGCCCTTCTTATCGGTGTATTGTCGACCACATCTATAATTAGGGGGCTGCATGGACATTTAGAAAAATTACCCTTTATTGTTATTCTGTGTCGTGCGATGTGGTGTAAGGTGAGGTTGTCTATCTCTAACTCGTGCATTGTTCCAATTTTCAGTAAATGGCACCCAAGAAGAGAGCTCGACTCGGCCTAGAGGCCAAAGCCACCCCAGGAGTGGTCGTGAATTCCTTATCTGATGGTGCGGATGAGAATGATTACCCGACCCTGATCTTCCTGACTCTTCCGTCCCAGGCTAGGCTATTCCTATTCCTGCTCCAGCGCATGATGCTACAGTCCCTCCCGCTGATATTCCTGATCCTTTCTCAGTCCCAACTTCCGGTCCCGGTATTTCTGATAGGGGCCTCAGGGGAGCTATATAGATGTTGACTCAGCTAATGGCATCCCATGCCCAAAGATCACATGTTGCCTCTGCATTCTCTAGCGAGCAAAGGGATTCTTCCAGTTCCAGAGTCAACCAGTTTCTGTGGTTAGCCCCTCCAGAGTTCACGGGCACCGACCCAGAGGCTGATCCTCAGGAGTTCATTGATGAGATGTGCAAGACCCTCCGAGTTATGAGGGCTATTGAGACAGAGGGGGTTGAGTTGGCTTCCTATCGTCTGAAGGGAGCGGCATATTCATGGTTTGAAATGTGGGAGAGTTCCCGTGGAGAGGGGATCCCTCCGGCGAGGTGGGATGAGTTTGTGGATGCCTTTATGGATCATTTCTTGCCTGCCGATATTATGGAAGCCCGTGCTACAGAGTTTGAGGCCCTTAAGCAGCGCACCATGAGTGTGTGGGAGTATCATATGGAGTTCATGCGCTTATCCAAATATGCTGATCACATGTTGTCTACAATGGAGGCTAGAGTTCGTCGGTTTGTTCAGGGCCTTGGTCCCTTGGTTATTAATGAAGCTGCTACAGCTACTCTGCACCCAGATATGAACTACGGGAAGATTGTGGGATTTTCCCAGGCTACGGAGGCTCGAAAATTAAAGATAAGAATGGAAAGGGAGAGTAGTAGTAGGTCCCGGTCAGCGGGAAACCCTGGGAGTTCAGTTGGAGGAGGGAGATCGGCCCTTGGGAGAGGGTCATCAGGGCCATCTCAGTCCTATGCTTAGTCCTCAGCTAGTGCGCTGCCATCAGGGCACAGTTATCAGCAGGGAGGTCGCGTTGGACCAGGTTCAGACAGCAGGAGGTTCCATCAGTCGGGTCGTTCAGGTGGGAGGTTCCAGTAGCAGCGAAGGGCCCCATGCCCTAAGTGCGGGAGGTTTCATTCTGAGCCTTGTTACTTGGATATACCGGTGTGCTGTAGATGCGAAGAGAGAGGCCATATCCAGCGAGACGGCCACGCACCCAGTCAAGGCGCGGGTAGGGGTACTGCTCAGCCATCCAGCTCTTCAACCGCTACAGCTTCATCACGCCCTCCAGCTCCAGCAGAGCGCGGTGTAGCTAGGGGTTGAGCACGGGGTCGAGGGGGACCCAGTCGGTTCTGTGCTTTGAGTGGTCGCCGGAGTGCGGAGGCTTCCCCAGATGTCGTCACAAGTATTCTGACTGTCCAAATGCATGATGTTTATACTCTTATTGATCCCGGGTCTTGTCCTATGTTACTCCATTTATTGCTTCAAGTTTTGGGATAGAACCCGAACAACGTCATGAGCCGTTCTCTGTGTCGAATACGGTTGGTGATTCTATTACGGCCGCGCGAGTCTATAGGAATTGTGCTGTCATGGTGTGTGGTCGGGATACCACGGCCGATCTTATTGAGCTAGGAATGGTGGATTTTGATGTTATCATGGGAATGGATTGGCTCTATTCGTGCTTTGCTAAACTCGATTGCCGAACCAAAATTATGAGGCTTGAGTTTCCTAACGAAAAAGTTATCGAATGGAAGGGGAATGATGTTGTGCCGAGGGGTAGGTTTATTTCCTACCTCCAGGCCTAAAAAATGATCAGGAACGGGTGTATCTACCATTTGGTCTGGGTTGCGGACACCACTTCAGAGGTGCCTGCTCCCGAGTCCGTGCCGGTTGTAGATGAGTGTCTAGAAGTATTTCCGGATGAGCTTTCTGGAGTTCCTCCAGATAGATAGATTGAATTCGGGATTGATGTATTGCAAGATACGTAGCCAATATCTATTCCACCCTACAGGATGGCGCCAGCGGAACTGAGAGATTCGAAAGAACAATTGAAAGATCTTTTGGAAAAGGGTTTCATTCGGCCAAGTGTGTCGCCTTGGGCGCACCGGTTCTTTTTGCCAGGAAGAAGGATGGATCGCTTCGGATGTGTATTGATTATCGGCAGCTCAACAAGGTCACTATCAAAACAAATATCCATTGCCTCGGATAGATGATTTGTTCGACCAGTTGCAAGGTGCTAGGTTCTTCTCAAAGATTGATTTGCGGTCCGGGTATCACCAGTTGAAGATCAGGGAGCAGGATATTTCTAAGACCGCCTTCAGGACCCGTTATGGGCACTTCAAATTTTTGGTAATGTCTTTTAGGCTAACCAATGCCCCAACAACTTTTATGGATCTTATGAATCGGGTTTTCAAACCATTTCTTGACTCCTTTGTGATTTTCTTCATTGACGACATCCGTGTTTATTCGAGGAGTTAGAAAGATCATGATAATCACCTCAGGGCAGTTTTGCAGACTCTTCATCAGCACCAGTTGTATGCAATGTTTTCAAAATGTGAATTTTGGCTAGAATCAGTCACCTTTTTGGGCTATGTTGTTTCCAGGGAAAGGATTCGGGTTGATCCCCAAAATATTGCAGCGGTAAAGGATTGGCCTAGGCCAACGACCCCGACAGAGATTCGCAGTTTCTTGGGTTTGGCTGGATATTATCGGAGGTTCGTGGAGGGATTCTCTACCCTCACCTCCCCATTGACTAAGCTGACTCAGAAAGCGGTTAAGTTTCAGTGGTCCGATGCTTGCGAAAAGAGTTTTCAAGAATTGAAATCAAGATTGACTTCGGCACCAGTGTTGACCTTGCCAGAAGGTTCAGAAGGGTTTGTGGTGTATTGTGATGCTTCAAGGGTTAGTTTGGGGTGTGTATTGATGCAATGTGGTAAGGTAATAGCGTATAGAATCACGAGAAGAATTACCCGACGCATGATTTGGAGCTCGCGGCAGTTGTGTTTGCATTGAAGATCTGGCGGCATTATCTTTATGGGGTCCATGTGGACGTATTCACAGACCAAGAGTCTTCAGTATTTATTCAAACAGAAGGACTTGAACTTAAGGCAGCGGAGGTGGTTATAATTGCTCAAGGATTATGATATGAATATTTTGTACCATCCGGGGAAAGCGAATGTGGTGGCCGACGCCGTTAGTCGGAAGTCCATGGGTAGCTTGGCTCATTTGGAAGCAGATCAGAGGTCTTTGGCTCGGGAGGTTTATCAGTTGGATAGTCTGGGGGTATGTCTTTCGACCTTAGAGGAAGGGGATGTCGTGGTGCGTAATGGAGCAGAATCTTCACTTGTAATATAAATCAAGGAAAAGCAATTCAGAGATCCAGCATTGATACAGTTTAGAGAGGCAATCCTGAATCACAATACCTTGGCATTTTTGCTCGGAAATGATGACGGTGTTTTGCGGTGCCGAGGGAGGCTATGTGTTCCGGACGTGGATGATCTTCGGGAAAGGGTAATGGCAGAGGCTCACAATTCCAGGTATTCAGTACACCCAGGTTCTACGAAGATGTATCATGATCTCAAAGAGATTTATTGGTGGAATGGTATGAAGAGGGGTGTGGTGGACTTTGTGGCTAGGATTCCTAATTGTCAGCAAGTGAATGCCGAGCATCAGAGGCCCGGTGGGTTGACGCAGCTTATGGAAATACCAATGTGGAAATGGAAGATGATCAACATGGACTTTGTGGTAGGGTTACCCCGCACTCAGCGCAAGTGCGACTCAATTTGGGTGATAGTGGATCGACTCATGAAATCAGCTCACTTCTTGCCAGTCAAGTCCACCGATACTGCAGAACAATATGCTTAGTTGTATATCAAAGAAAGAGTCAGACTCCATAGCACTCCAGTTTCTATTATCTCGGATCGAGGGGCCCAGTTCACAGCTAACTTTTGGAGGAAATTTCAGCAAGGTTTGGGTACGCAGGTAAATCTCAGCACAGCGTTCCACTCACAGACTGATGGGCAGGCTGAGCGGACCATTCAGACGCTTGAATATATGTTACGGGCTTGTGTATTAGATTTCAAGGGTAGCTGGGATGATCACTTGTCGCTTATAGAGTTTGCCTACAATAACAGCTTCCACGCTAGTATTTAGATGGCCCCATTTGAGGCATTGTACAGAAGAAAGTGTAGGTCTCCGATTGGATGGTTCGAAGTTGGCGAAGCAAAATTACTAGGGACGAATCTCGTGCAGCAGGCTATGGAAAAAGTTAGAGTCATTCAGGAGAGGATGAAAACTGCTCAGAGTCACCATAAATCCTATGTGGACGTTCGTCGTAGGGATTTGGAGTTTCAAGTAGATGACTGGGTGTTCTTGAAGATATCTCCCATGAAGGGAGTAATGCGGTTTGGGAAGAAAGGGAAATTGAGCCCTAGGTATGTCGGGTCGTATCGGATCGCTCAAAGGATAGGACAAATGGCTTATAGACTGGAATTTCCCCCTGAAATGTCATTAGTGCACCTGGTGTTTCTTGTGTCCATGTTGAAGAAGGTTATTGGGGATCCATCCGCCATGGTTCCGGTTGAGATGGTTGAAACTAATGAAGGATTATCATATGAAGAGGTTCCAGTTGCTATTCTCGATAGGCAAGTCCAAAGATTGAGGAACAAATAGATTGCTTCTGTTAAAGTGTTATGGCGAAGTCAACAAGTCGAGGAAGCCACATGGGAAGCGAAAAATGAAATAAAGAGAAATATCCCCATTTTTTTAAATAAGTCCGGTAATGGTTTGAAAATTGTCATTCCTAAGCAATTATATGTTGTGTCAAATTTTGTGCAAAAGCACCCCATTTCCCCCCTAATCGCCCTACTATTGTAACTTCTCAAGTTGTGCCATATTTCTGTATGTTGTGATTATTTGGGTAATGTGCAACTCCTTGAAGTAAGATAAATTATGTGCAATTCATGTGATATTTAAATGGTATGCAAGTTTTTGGTGTTAACTGAAAAAGGTATAGCATGTTGAAGTAATTGAATTGCATACAACTTGTTGAGGTAACCCAACTATATGCGAGTTAATGGAGTGACCGGTAATGTGTGGAATTTGTTAAACATGTGTTTCGGGGGTTCTCTGACAGGTGGATAGGCCTATATTCAAAGGGAACTCTGGCGAAATTTCTAGAAATCATTGGAGTTAGTGAAAATTTGGGGGTTGGTTTATTTTGTGTTTTTCTTACTCTAGTGATTCCCCGATCCTCATTTGAGGACGAATGATTTTAAGTGGGGGAGAATGTAAAGACCCGTAAAATTTCATGGCTAAAAATTATTCCCAAATAAGTCCCCGTGTTGTTATAACTGTAGAAATTCTTAAAACGGACCCTTTTTGAGTATAAAATTTTCCAGAGTTGCGTTGTTATGTGACGCACTGTGCGATCGCATGACAGGTATGCGGACCGCATAGCAGTCGCATACATGGACAGTCTGTTGTCCAATTTGAGGACAGCTATGCGGCCAAGATGCGATCGCATTTTGGGAATGCAGACTGCATAGCTGTCGCATTCTTGCACCTCCATTTTTGTGGAGGAGGTTATGCGACACACTATGCAATAGCATAACAGGAATGCAGACCGCATAGTGGTCGCATACTTGGGCATCCGGTTTCTTTTTGGTCCATTTGAGGGCCATTTATGCGATAGGAATGCGGACCGCATAGCAGGAATGCGATCGCATTCCTGACCGCATTTCTGCTTCAGGACTTTTAAAACTCTAATTTTTATACCCGACCCCCAGTTCATAAAAACACTTACCCCTTCAATTTTAACGATTTTCTGAACAAAATAGAGAGAGGGAAGAGAGAGTTCTTGAGAGAGAAGGCTCCATCTTCACCCAAAATTGATTCTTCACTATCACTCGGGCATGGAAGTTATTGAGTAAATGTCATTTTCTTCACTCTAAGAGGTGAGTCCCCACCCCATTTCCTTTTAATTCTCCAGTTTTGGCTAAAAAGGGTAAAACACATAAATTAATTCTTGGAGATAAACGCCGAAACCTTGCATGCATGTAAGTTAAACTCCCTAATCTAGTAAAGGGAAATGAGTTTAGGTAATTATTCACAAAAATGGGGTTAGTAATCTAAGGGGTCACATAGAGTTCGATAAAATGCCTAAATGAGTTCGAGTTATGTTTATGGTTCCTTTCTAAGTGAAATATGTCACATTGTGGAATAGATTGACGGTGCTACCGGTCCGGTTATTTGTGATAAAAAAATTAAAGGGGAATTCCGATTCCAGGTATGTATGGCTAACTTTAATCTTTGTAGATTCATCTTGTTGGTGTCCGAGCACACGATATGAAATTCTTGCTTGAGCATATGCGAATTGATTTTCGTGCTGTGTCGAGGTGTAAAATTTCATTCTCTGATTTTCTTAGTCGATTACCATGCTAATTGCGATTGTGAAGGGTGATTCTTTGTGCTTATTCTATCATGTGTAAGGTTCGTTAAATGTTCGAATATGTTAATAAGGCAGTATGTGCTACTAAATGAAAGAATGTTAACGTACCCTAATGTGGGAATGTATCTAATTGCTAAGGGCCGAGTGTGGCAAATGATGAAAAGAAACTGTGGATTGATTTAATTGAGTTAAATAATGATGGCAACACCATATATGAGTTACAATTTGGTAAGGATTATTGTGCCTTGACTTCATATAGTTGTTGGTTGGTATGAACTTATGTTTTGATGATGAAGATCCCTATGATATAATTGTTGGTTATTGTTGCTATCAAATGTGATTGTACGGCGGGATCGGGTTACGTGCCGCAACACGAAGTAATAAGAGTAAAATGTGATTGTACGGTGGGATCGGGTTGCGCGCTGCAACACGAAGTAATAAGGGTGGAGAGGTAATAAGGGTGAAACGTGATTGTACGGTAGGATCGGGTTGCGCGCTGCAACACGAAGTAATAAGGGTGGAGAGGTAATAAGGGTGAAACGTGATTGTACGGTAGGATCGGGTTGCGCGCTGCAACACGAAGTAATAAGGGTGGAGAGGTAATAAGGGTGAAACGTGATTGTACGGTAGGATCGGGTTGCGCGCTGCAACACGAAGCAATAAGGGTGGAGAGGTAATAAGGGTGAAATGTGAATGTACGGTGGGGATCGGGTTGCGCGCCACAACAGATGAACAATTGAAATTAGTAACTGTGGAATCTTCATTTGTGATTTTCTGTATATCTGTGTGGTGCTTATGTGGTTACCCTGACTGTCTTCCAATTGTGTACTGTTTGATTTTACTTAGAATAAGCTTTGTTCATACATACTAGTACTATTCAAAGGTACTAACGTACCTTTTTCCGGGGGCACTGCATCTTTTATATGGATGTAGGTGGTTCCACAACAGGTAGCTCAAACCACCGATAGTGGTGCCTCTCTTCTAAGGTTAGCCGAGGGCCGACAAGTATTGTGTAAACCTTAGTACTCTTAGAGGCTCCGTAGACATGATGTGGGTTGTACATATATGTATTTTGGGCTGTAATTGTGTTTACTAGTAATCGTGGTCCGAATCGGAATTATTGTATGTTTTGTGATTACCAAATGTTGAAAGGATAAAGGATGAAATGAACTCAAATGGTAAATTCATGCTTAAACTCTAAATTGCTAATTCATGTGGAATAATGTATATTGTAAACACGGGGTAACGCGTTGGGCAGGAAAGGCAATCCAGGTCCGCTTGGCGGGGATCATCCGATTGGGCGCTGGTCTCGTTCCTCGATTTTGGGGCGTGACATGGAGTTCAGTCCCCGGACCAATCCGAGCCCTGAAATTAAAGCTTCATAGTCCGCCTCATTATTAGTCAACAGAATAGTTCTTATGGCCTTCCTTAGAGCTTCAAAGGTGTGGTTAATACCGTACCGAGCCCCGACCCTTTCACATTAGAAGCTCCGCCCGTGAACAAGGTCCAAACTCCTGATGTAGACCGACACCAAAACTGCCCTTTTAGCCAGAGGTAAAAGTCCCGGAATGAAATCTTCCACGAAGTCGGCCAAAACTTGTGACTTAATTGCAGTCCTAAGTTTATATTATATGTCAAATTCACTCATTTTGACGGCCCGCTTGGACAACCTACCTGAGAGTTCATGCTTATGAAGAATATTCCGCAGTGGAAAAATGGTCACCACAACTATTGGGTGACATTTGAAATAAGGCCTTAGCTTTCGAGCGGCGACTACGAGGGCTAAGGCTAGTTTTTCTAGATGTGGGTAGCGATTTTTTGCTCATGTTAAAATTTTACTGATGTAATAAATAAGAGATTGCGTACCTTAGTCCTAATGGACTAACACGACACTTATCGCTACCTCTGAGATCGCTAAGTAGATAAAAAATTGCTCACCTTCCTCCGGTTTTGGTAGCAACAGAGGACTTGATAAATAACTTTTCAGATCCCTCAAAGCGTGCTGAAATTTTGGGGTCCATTCGAAGTTGTTCTTATTTTTGAGCAACAAGCAGAAATGATGAAATTTATCTGAAGATCGGGAAGTGAATCTTCTTAGAGCAGCCATTCTCTCTATTAGCCTTTGAACCTCTTTTATGCTTGATAGCTGGTCCGAGATGTTTTCGATGGCTTTGATTTTATCGGGGTTAACCTCGATCCCTCTTTGTCACACCATGAATTCCAGGAATTTACCGGAGCCGACCCTGAGGCTGAATGCACACTTCTCGGGATTAAGCTTCATGTTATGCTTCCTTAAGATATCAAAAGTTTCTTGCAAGTGTTTGAGATGGTAACTTGCGTTCAGAGACTTAAAAAGCATATCATCTATGTAAACTTCCATGGTTTTCCCTATTTTCTTTTCAAACATTTTGTTCGCGAATCGTTGATAAGTGGATCCGATGTTCTTTAGCCCGAGTTTCTTGCCAAAGTTTGTTATAAATGGAGTTTTTTCCTGATCTTCCGGGTTCATCTTGATTTGGTTATAATCAGAGTAAGCATCGAGGAAACTCATTAACTCGTGACCGGCCGTTGCATCAATCATTTGATCAATGTTGGGTAATGGGAACGAGTCTTTCAGGCACGCCTTATTTAAGTCCTTATAGTCTACGCACACGCGAAATTTATTATGCTTATTTGGAAATACTACGTTATCTAGACAGTAAGGATACTTTACCTCTCGAATTGAACCGATTTCGTGCAAATGAGTTACCTCTTCTTTGACAAATTTGTTTCTCACCTCGGCAATAGGACGTTTTTTCTGTCTTACCGGAGGGATGCTGGGATCGAAGCTTAATTTGTGTACAACCACTTCTGGCGGGATACCTGTCATATCCGCATGCGACCATGCAAATAAATCGACATTAAATTTAAGGAATTCAATAAATCCATACCTGAGTTCGGGGTGCAGTCCTATCCCCAAGTGGAACTTCATCTACAAGAACTTTTCGAACAATGCGACTTGCTCAAGTCCTTTCACTGTGGATTTCGTTATGTCAGTTTCTTATGGTACCTGGAAATACCTTGGAACCTGACAGGATTCCAGCGGCTCTTACCCCCATATGACTTCTCTTAACGCGGGAGCAGGCGTCGGTTCCATCTGTTGCTATGTCGCATGCTCCTTCCCTTTGCTACTGGAGACTAAGATTGCGTTCATCAACCTTGATGCCGGTTGGTCACCTCTAATTTTGTTTAATTCCCCTGGGAATTAGGAATTTCAGCAACTAGTGATATGTCGATGGCACAACCTTCCAAACTCTACTAGGATAATATTGTATCCTATATCGCCATCCACTGCCTCGAAAAGGGTCATCTTCATTACCCTTTCGGTGTTCGTGGGTAGAAGAATCTCTCCTCGGGTCGTACACTTGCTAGGTTGAACCCAAGGACTTTTGTGGTCTTGATAATGCTAACGGTGAGCTTGACTTGCTCCAATACCCTCCATTGTATGACGTTGGTCGAACTTCCTGGATCCACCAAACCACGTTTAATTTTAAAATCTAAGACTTTTAAAGAGATTACCAACGCATCGTTATGTGGTAGCAGCAATTCATCTGTGTTCTCCGTGAAAATAATTTTGTCTTCAGTGACTTCCCGGCGTCCCTTTTTGTGGGTTACTGAGACCTTCATCTTTTTTGCCGCCGAGAATGTAACCACGTTAATCTCGTTTCCCCCGAAAATCATGTTAATCATCAGGAGTGGGGGGATCTTCTCCTGATTTTGAAGGTTATACATTATCATGATTCCGACCATAGTTGTTTTTATCCCGGTCACTTAGAAATTCCTTGAGATGGCCATTTTTAGTAATATAGCCACCTCATCACACAAATGCTGACATTCTCCATTTTGATGACCGTTTGTCCCGTGGTATTCGCACCACAAGTTAGGATCATTTTGGTTGGGATTGGATGTCATTAGCTTCGGGGACCGAGCTTATCTAATGTTCCTTATGGTCGACACCAACTCTACTATACTGACATTGAAGTTGTATTCGGAAAGCCTAGGGTAGGAAGAATCTAGAGAATATGACATTTTCTTATCCTGTCCTTCGACCCATTCATAAGGCAAAAATCTACTCCTTGAAATCCGTCGATTAGCATCGAAATCATATTTCGATTTCTCTTTATTCTTCTCCCGGTCTCGACCCTTGACTGATGCTGGGAAACCGAGCTGGTCATCTTCAATTCTTATCTTTGATTCGTACCGGTTGTGAACATCTGCCCAAGTTGTTGGCTGGAACTCGAGCAAAATTTCTTTCAACTTCCAGGAAGTGTTGGAGCTTCTCAGATTTAGTCCTTTGGTGAACGCTTCAGCCGCTCATTCGTCTAGTACGACCGATAGCAATATCATTTCCTTCTGGAATCTAGTTACAAACTCCCGCAGCAGTTCAGACTCTCCTTGTGTAATTATGAATATATCAGCCTTTTGGGCTTGTACCTTTCTGGTCCTGGCATGTGCCTTGGTGAAATAATCCGCGAGCATCTCAAAAGATTCTATGGAATGCTCAGACAAAAGCAAATACCACGTGAGGGCTCCTTTCATTAGAGTCTCCCTGAATTTCTTTAGCAAAATTGACTCAATCTCGTGGGGAGCCAAATCGTTCCCTTTCACCGCCGTTGTGTAGGTGGTGATATGTTCCCGAGGATCTGAAGTCCCATCATATTTTGGCACGTTTGGCATTTTAAACCGCTTTAGGATTAATTCTGGTATCGCACTTGGTTTGTACGGCAATTGCATGTATTTCTTTGAGTCTGTACCCTTCAGCACTGGTGGTATGCCCGGAATTTGATCCATTCAGGTGTTTACTTCTCTCATAAACCACATGAGTTCGATTTTAAAGGGATCACTCTCGCTATTGTGACCGGATCCGCTCCCCCCCTGCCCCATCGAAACTAACCTCATCCCTCGAGGTGTTATTGTCGACCCTCTGTGTTGTTTGATTTGTGGGAGCACCATGAAGAAATGGACCTCATCCATTCGCATTGTTGGAAGCACCCGACAATGCCTACTTCAGCTCTGTCATGACCTTATCATGTCGTGTGAGATGGACTATAATGGTCTCCTATTTTTCATGCAAGATCCTTAGTGCTTCGACGACGTGCTCTTCTTTATCATCATCAGAAGTCACCTCCCGCACATGTCGCGGATATCGGCCGCCATGGACCGGCGTGGTCTTGTTCCCTTCGATGCGGGTATCACTGATGGATTCTTCGTGCTGAGGCTAGTTTCCTTGAGCCTCAACATTTTATGTGTTGTTAACACCATTATCTTCCATTTTTAATGATTTTTGCTAAGGATAAAAAATCAAACAAGTTAGTAATAGATGCAGGGATCAATTCAATTACAAAATTATCTATGCCCCGCGGTGGGTACCAAACCGTTTACCCGTAAAATGCTGTAGTTGAATTTATACGTGATTTATAGACAAATAAATTAATTTGATTCTAAAATAGTAGATAAATTAGGCAACAATGTATGACTTAGACTTGAAATTAGAATGAAACGGCAGATATCTCGATCCCGGGCGTAAAGCTATCGAGGGCAGTAATAACAGCATGAATAAATGAGAAAGTAAATATTATTGAGCTTTAGATAGAATATAAGGTATGCTTGTCAGAAAATTCCACCTTTACAATGAACGGTAGATCTCACTATTTGTAGATACGCATACGGAACAAGGTCCTAGAATCAAGCCCCTCTTAAATGAAAATTATGAGGGCCATTGAAGAATGTATAATGGTAGGCAGTGAATGCCATATTCTCTGTAGCAGATAGTACACTTAATGCTAGAGAATATTCTTCATTGAATGCTACTGGATGTCAATCATTATTTGGCCATTATGAATATCATTCCTTCCGATAACAAGCGAGACATTGCCTTCGGGTTTGACTGTCTTCTGTTTTCGGCTCTACGTGTCGCTTTCTCATATGTTCATTAAATATGAACAGATTTCACCAGTACAAAATTGTTTTACATTTGTTTAAGTATAAAGCATCTCGTTAGGAGTAAAAGAGAATTTTTAAAGTAAATTATTTTAAAATACAAAAAGATATCATTCTTTTTGGATAAACTAAAAAAAATTATATCACATAAATAGGGAAAGTGAAAGTAATATTTTATCATAGTTAATGATAACTTGATGTGAAGGTAAATATTAATTAATAATAAAGGTATATGTAAATGGCTTTTGCATATTAGCAATAATCCTCAAATGGAAAAGTGCAAGTAAGAAGGTCAAATCTTACCTTACTAATACTAATGATGAGTGTTCATTGTAATTAAATTAAATAACTCATATAATTATCGAATTACTTTTTGAATGATATTTACGTATTGTTATTATATAGATTATGCTACAAGTAATATGGAAATATAACATGATTCAAAATGAATAGGTATACATTATAATTAAATGAATTTAAAAATTCTTTATTTACTAATTTTCTAACTTCATTTGTTGTTTCTTGATAATCATCATTACAATCTGCAATCCCTTTCTACTTGTAACTCGTGAAAATCATAAAGTGGTTCATGTTCAAATATATATTTATTTGAAAATAGTGCGAGATGAGATAATAATTTATCTTGACTTATAATGATGATAATAGGATAATGATAGAAAATTATTATTCATATTTTTATTATTTTTTTAATATTTTAATCAAATTCAAAAACTTTATCTATAGATTCAAAATTTTACCCTTCAATTCAGATTTATTTTTATTATATAGTCTAATAGATAAGTCTTAAAATTGCCAAGTGACTTTCTATTAGCTTGCCTTTTTTTATTATATAGCCTAATAGATTTTATCTTAAAATTGTCAAGTGGCTTTTTATCAACTTGCTGCTTGGTTTAACCTCAATGCATACTGCTATTTTTGCTGTGCGAATAATAAATTCTTTATTTTCATCATTATCATTCTTTTTCTACTTGTAACTCGTGATGCAAATCATAAAGTGATTTGTTTGTGTCACGATCCAGAATCCCAACCTCTGGGTCGTGATGGCGCCTAAAATCCATTTGCTAGGCAAGGCAATGTGATATAGTTAATTAACCAATTTTAACAGATAGAAACACAATAATGATATTCAACGAGAAATAAAAGCCAAGTATAACACATTACTGATATAAATCATGTGATGATACCTACTCCTAGAAATCCAGAGTCACGAGTTCATGAGCAACTAGAAGTCTATAACCAAGGTCTGAAATAAATACAACTGTTTCGAATAAAATAAATAGTAAAAGTGGAAAATGGAGGGGGACTTCAAGGTATGTGGATGCCAACAGATCTACCTCGAGTCTCCGTATGAAATGATTCGAGATGATGCACCTCACGCATTGCTGGGACCAATACCAGTATCTGCACAAGAAGTTCAGAGGTGTAGAATGAGTACAACCGACCCAATATACTCCGTATGTGTCGAGCCTATATTCAATAAGGTAGTGATGAGGCTATGACAAGACACCTACGTAAATAAACTTGTACAAGTGTATATAAAGCAAAAACAATAACAAAAAATGCTAAAGTACTAACTGGGAGGGGACATGTAGCGACCCGATAGGTTATTTTGCTTTCTAAAACCCCGTTCCCCTAAATAAAACTTCCCGTATGTGCTTTTACGGTTTTATAACTTGCAGGGAAGGTTAGTTCGTGATTTGGAAGGGTTCGGGTTAAAATTGGAACACTTGGTTCCTTAAGGTTAGCAAAAAGGCTAAGTTTGACTTTAATCAACATTTCGAGCAAACCACCTCAGAACTCGGATTTGACGGTGTTCGTGTAGTGACTTCGGACTTGAGTGTATGTTCGGATCGGGTTTTGGATGACCCGGGAGCGTTTCAGCACTTACTATTGATAATTGGCACCTTGAAGGTTTTAAAGTTCTTTAAATTTAATTTGAAGTAGGAATTGGTGTTATTGAGATTCAATTGAGATTCCGAGACCGACAATAGTTCTGTATGGTGATTTAATACTTGCAAGCAAAATTTGGTGTCATTTCGAGTAGTTTAATTATGTTTCGGCGCGTTTGAAGTAAGTTGAAAAAACTTGAAGTCCATAAGTTGATCATTTTGGTTTGGGGGTGTGATTCTTAGTATTGATGTTGTTTTCTGCATTCTTAGAGTGTGAACGAGTCTGTTTTATGATTCCGGACTTGTTGGTATGTCTGGACGGGGCCTTAGGGGACCCTGATCCCGTTCAGGCGATGCGCGGATTGAGTTAAGACTCAAAAAGGCTGCTGGTGCACCAGTTCTGGTGTGCCCACATCTGCGAGCTTTTGGCCGCAGGTGTGAGCCTGCAGATGCGCCATTTTGGCCACAAAAGCAGCTTGGAGCCTTGGCCAGTTGTCTGCAGAAGTGAAGGAGTGTGCACAGAAGCGACCCCTCTTCTGCAATGAGAAGTCGCAGAAGCGAGACCACAAAAGCGGAAACACGTCCACTGATGCGGCCAACACCAGTCCCGTGAAGTTTTACAGAAGTGGGCTTATTTTCGCAGAAGCGGTACCGCATATGCGGCCCAATGACTGCAAATGCGAAAATTGTTGAAGGCAGAACCTTCATTTAAGTCGGGACTTAAGCATTTTGGGTTCATTTATTGCACTTCTTGGGGCGATTTTGGAGCTGGTTAGAGAGGGGTTTTCACTAGCTATTTCAGTTAACTAATTTCTATCTAATGTAAGTTAAATACATAGTTTATGGGTAGATTTTAACATGTAAATTTGTGAAAATCATGGGTTTAGATGAAAAATCTAGGTTTTGATAAAAATGGGATTTAACCACGAAAATGGTTCTGGAATTTAGTAAAAATTATATACTTGAGTTCGTGAGATTATGCGTAACAACTTTCTCAAAAATTTTCGGAATCCGTGCACGTGGGCCGGTGGGTAAATTTTAGGAATTATTCAATTGGGGGTTGGGGAATATGAACTTTTGAACATTTATTGATTATTTTATATAACCTTTGACTAGTTTCGAGTCGTTTGGCACCGAGTTGAGGGTTTAAAGCACATTGTGGACCGAACGTGAACTTGAGAACGAGGTAAGTCTCTTGCCTAACCTTGTAAGAGGGAACTCATCCACTTAGGTGTGTTTTGTGGAAAATTACTAGTGTGGGGAGCTATGTACGCACTAGGTGATGATAGTCCATGCGTTGCTATATTCCATGTGATGTTCGGGTAGTCTTAGTTTTACATCATGCTTCGTTGACATTGTTATTTGATTATGCTTATTAATTGTATTGAATAGACCTGAGATTGAGAATTTCAAGATTTAAAGTTTTCAGTTTAGACTTTTTATTTTTAGAAAGAATTGAATAATTATATAATAACTTTGAGAAATCTATGTTCACTCGCTCGCAAGTATTTCCGCGAACGAGGTAGATTCCATTACTCTCATGGGAGAAGGTCGTTCGCCTCGGAAGGTTAATAGATGCATCTATGGTTTGTTCTATTCGACCCTCGGTAGTGCACACAGTTATGTATATGTATTTTGGATCGGGTCGTATGACCTCGGCATAATTCGTGTGTAATAATACTTGGAGCCCATTTATACTTGGTATAATTTTATTTGCTTGAGAGGTTAAATTGTTATATTACGGGAATTGATTTGGGATTTACTATCAGTGAAAGAATTGCTTATTTAATGTTTGCTATTGAGTTTTCGTTATCATTTATACAGCTCATGCTTGTTTAGAATTTCAGTATTTTCTTTTTAGCCCATAGTAAGTGTCAAAGTCAACCCCTCGTCACTACTTCTTCGAGGTTAGACTATATACTAACTAGGTACATGTTGTTTATGTACTCACACTACACTTCTGCATTAACCGTGCAGGATCTGAGGCAGGTGCATCTGGTGATCATCCTGCCGCGCACTCTTAAAACTTCGAGACTTTGCGGTGAGATACCTTCCGAGCCTGTTCTGCAGCACCCAAAGTCTTTCTTTTGCTTTTACTTTCTGTCTACTTCATTCAAGATAGTAGTTTAGTATTTTTATATATTCTACTAGTAGCTCATACACTTGTGACACCGGGTCTTGGAGATTATGCTAGTAGACACTTGATGATTTTTGATTATTTACTTCATCTCATTTGCTCTTAAAATTGTTGTTTATCATTTTATTTAATTATTCACTTCTTATTCATTTCATAACTAAAAATCAACTATTTCTAAACTATTAAAAGGAATAATTACACGATTAGTTCACTGTTGGCTTGCCTAGTGGTAACATTGGGCTCCATCATGGCCTGTAGGAGGAATTGGGTCATGACAACATGGTATCAGAGCACTAGGTTCACGTAGGTCTCACGTGTTATGATCAGGCCTAATAGAGTCTTGCGGATCGGTGTGGAGATGTCCGTATTTATCTTCGAGAGGCTATAGGGTGTTAGGAAACTACTCTTTCTTCATCTCCTATTAGGCAGTTGATGTGGTTCTTAGTATCTTTCTCTTATTCTCTCACAGATGGTGAGAACGCACACGACGAATGTTGCAGACCAGGGAGGAGCTACTCTCCCTGTTGCTAGAGGCCAAGGGAGGGCTCTAGCCCGTGGTAGAGGATGAGGACATCCTAGGGTTGCTCCAGCTATGCCACAAGTGAATCCAGTAGATTATACCATTATTGAGGAGTAGGGCAAGGTTCCTTTAGCGGAGCCAGACCCGGTAGATTTCATATCCGCACCTGGATTCCAGGAGGTCATTGGCCTTATGCTACGGTTCATGGTTACTATGACTCAGGATGGTTTTTTTCTAGCAGACCCACCCAAATCTCAGGGGGGGGGGGGGGGAGCACATACCCCTACTGCTCAGGATCTTGGGCATGCAACTGTTTTATATCATACCCCGACTACACTACCCATGGGAGGATCCCAACCAGTGGAAGCAACCATACTTGAGCCCAGACCATCTGCGGCTGGCGAGCCACATAAGCTATTGGACAGATGGACTAGGCTACACCTTCCCGTCTTCCGAGGTAAGCGACATGAGGATCCCTAGGACTTCATTGATCTGTGTAGGGACATACTGCACAATATGAGTATATTGCGGTCCCACAGGGTATATTTTATTACTTTCCAGCTGGAGGGCAGGGCCCCTAGATGATGGAAGTCTTATCTACTCGACAGACCAAATAGCTCTCCTCCCATGACTTGGGATCAGGTTACACACCTTTTCTTGGATAGGTATATTCCACCCTCTTAGAGGGAAGAGTTGCAATTTCAGTTCTAGCATCTCCACTAGAGTCAGATGTCAGTGACCAACTATAACGCGAAGTTCTTTGAGTTGTCTTGCCATGCACTTATGATACTTCCTAGTGATGCAGAGAGAGTGCAGAGGTTTGTTGCAGGGTTGCACTATGGTATCCAGGCTAATGGCCCGAAAGGTTGAGATAGGGACTTCTTACAAGCTAGTTGTAGAGATAGCTCAAAAGATCGAGGGTGCCCGTCAGTGGAGCCAAGAGCAGATTCCATGGGACAATTGGTTCCGTTACTTTGGAGGATTCAATGGTGCTCCATCTGGGGGCAGAGGTCAGTTTGGGAGAGGTCGACCTAGCAAGCCCAAATATCCAACAACGTCGCCTCCTCGGGGTGCTCAAGTGCGACCCTATTTGAGCGCCATTCCAGAGAGTTCCTACCACCCACCAGCTATTTAAGGTTCCTCCAAAAGGGTATTCAGGTCACCAGGGTCAGACTTTAGGTCAGCAGTCCACCGCTCCGAGGGGTTATTATGAGTGCGGGGATCCTGGCCACATGAAGAGGTTTTGTCCTTGAATTCGGCCTTAGACTTACGCGAGGGTACTGGCCTTAGACTTACGCGATCGCGGAGGGTACTGGCCTTAGACTTACGCGATCGCGAAGTGAAGGCTACAATCGCAGAGAAATCGGACGTGGAACCACGCGATCGCGAAAGAAAGAACGCGTTCGCACAGAACAATTGCTACCCAGCCCCCAACCCCACAGGAAACTTGCGCGATCGCAGACATAGGGGTGCATTCGCGTAGAGCTAAGCCCTAAGGCTCCGCGTTCGCATCCAGCTCTTTGCAATCGCGCAGAGAAAATTGACCCCCGCCCTCACACTACACTACGTGATCACGGGGCAACCTATGCGATCGCATAGTGTAAAAATCTCAGACACCAGAACTCACCCGAGCCCTCGGGGCTCAAAACCAAATATACACACGACTTCAAAATCATCCTACAAACTTATTCGAGTAATATAACCACCAGAATAACATAAAAAATAATGAATTAAACTCCAAAATCTATAGAATTTCCTCAAACTTCATAAACTTTTAAATTCTCCAATTTTGATCCGAAACACGTCAAACCAAGTCCGCTTCTTACCAAATTTTACAGATAACTCACATAACACATATTGAACCTGTTCCGGTCTCTGGAACCATAATACGGGCTCTGTAACACCGATTTCACATCAAAGTTCATTTCAAAAGTCTTTCTTATTTTCAGAAAATAATTTTTTTAAAATTCATTTCTCGGACTTGGGACCTCGAAATTCGATTCCTGGCATATGCCCAGGTCCCATATTTTCCTACGGACCCTCCGGGATCATCAAATCACGGGTCTCGGTCCGTTTACCAAAAATGTTGACCAAAGTCAACTTTATTCTATTAATTATCATAAATTCAACTATTTAACACATTTCCACATAGAGACTCCCCAGCTACGCGCCCAGGTTGTGCACACACATCGAGGTGAGATTAACAGAGGATTTTGAGGCCTCGGAAAATAGTTTTTGCTAAATTAACACAAGATGACCTTTTGGGTCATCACAATCTCCACCTCTAAAACCGTTCGTCCTCGAACGGACATAGAAAAGTACCTGAATCGGGGAAAAGGTGGGGATATCGGCTCCGCATATCGGGCTCAGACTCCAAAGTAGCTGCCTCAACAGGCTGACCTCTCTACTGAACACGAACCGAAGGATAACTCTTCGATCTCAACTGTCGCACTTGCCGGTCTAATATGGCTACCGGATCCTCTTCATTAGAATAATCCTTGTCTAACTGGACTCCACTGAAGTCAAGTACATGAGATGGATCCGCAATATACCTCCGGAGCATAGACACGTGAAATACCGGATGCACGGCTGACAAACTAGGTGGCAAGGCAAGTCTGTAGGACACCTCTCCTACCTTACCCAGAATCTCAAATGGACCAATGTACCTAGGGCTCAACTTTCCCTTCTTTCCAAATCTCATCATTCCCTTCATGGGTGACACCCGAAGAAATCGCCTATCATAAATGCCAAATCTCGAACTCTGCGATCTACATAACTCTTCTGCCTGGACTGAGCTATACGAAGTCTATCCTGAATGATCTTCACCTTGTCCAAGGCATCCTGGACTAACTCAGAACCCAACAATCTAGCCTCTCCCGGCTCAAACCATCCGACTGGAGACCGACACCGTCTACCATACAACGTCTCATACGGAGCCATCTGAATGCTCGACTGATAGCTGTTGTTGTTGGCAAACTCAGCTAAAGGCAAGAACTGGTCCCATGAACCACCAAATTCAATAACATAATCTCGCAACATATCCTCCAAAATCTGAATAGTACGCTCGGACTGTCCGTCCGTCTGAGGATGAAATGCGGTGCTCAAATCAATTTGTGTGCCCAAATCTCACTGAAATACTCTCCAGAAATGGGAGGTAAACTGAGTACCTCGGTCTGATATAATGGATATGGGCACACCATGCAGTCTAACAATCTCTCTCATATAGATCCTTGCCAACTTCTCTGCTGAATACGAAACTGATACTGGGATGAAGTGTGCTGACTTGGTCAGCCTATCCACAACGACCCATACAGCATCAAACATCCTCTGAGTCCGTGGGAGTCCAAATACAAAGTCCATGGTGATACGATCCCACCTCCACTCGGGAAGCTGAAGCATCAAACCACCGGGTCTCTGGTGCTCGTACTTAACATGCTGACAGTTCAAGCACCGAGCTACATAAGCTACAATATCTTTCTTCATCCTCCGCCACCAATAATGCTGCCGCAAGTCCTGGTACATCTTTGCGGCACCCGAATGAATAGAATACCCGGAACTATGGGCCTCCTGAGGTATCAACTCACGAATACCATCCACATCAGGTACACAAATCCGACCCTGCATCCTCAAAACTCCCTCATCATCAATCGTAACCTGCTTGGCATCTCCGTGCCTGACTCTATCTCTAAGAACACATAAATGGCGATCATCATACTGCCTGGCCCGAATATGGTCATACAATGAAGAACACNGCAAGGGGTCGCTCTCCGACTGATAAATAGGCAAGACTACCCATACTAGATGACTTCCGGCTCAAAGCATCAGCCACCACATTGGCCTTCCCCGGATGATAAAGAATGGTAATATCATAATCCTTCAGCAACTCTAACTATCTCCTCTGCCTCATGTTCAACTCCTTCTGCTTGAACAAATACTTTAAGCTCTTATGATCCGTGAACACCTCACATGGCATACCATACAGATAATGCCTCCAAATCTTCAATGCATGCACAATCGGTGCTAACTCCAATTCATGAACTGGATAAATCTTCTCATGAACCTTTAACTGACGAGAAGCATAGGCTATAACCTTGCCATCCTGCATCAACACTGCACCAAGCCCAACCCGTGAAGCATCATAATACACGGTATACTGTCCTGAACCTGTGGGCAAAACTAACACTGGTGCTGTGGTCAAGGCTGTCTTGAGCTTCTGAAAGCTCGCCTCACACTCATCAGACCACCTGAACTGAGCACCCTTCTGAGTTAACCTGGTCATCAGGGCTGCAACGTAAGAAAAGTCCTCCACAAACTGGCGATAATAACCTGCTAAGCCCAAGAAACTCCGGATTTCAGTAGCTGAGGTGGGTCTAGGCCGATCTCTGACGGATGAAATCTTCTTGGGATCCACTTGAACACCCTCTGACGATACCACATGGCCTAGAAATGCGACTGAACTCAACTAGAACTCACACTTGGAAAATTTTGCATACAACTGACTATCCCTCAAAGTCTGGAGGACGACTCTAAGGTACTGCTCGTGCTCCTCTCGGCTGTGAGAGTATATCAATATATCATCCATGAAGACAATCACAACTGAGTCCAAATAAGGCCTGAACACTCAGTGCATCAACTCCATAAAAGCAGCGAGAGCATTTGTCAGCCAAATGATATCACCAAGAACTCATAATGCCCATAACGAGTGCGAAAGGCTGTCTTAGGGACATCAGATGCCCTAATCCTCAGCTGATGGTAACCAGATCTCAAGTCAATTTTGGAAAACACTAAATCACCCTGAAGCTGGTCAAATAAATCATCAATCCTCGGCAAAGGATACTTGTTCTTAATAGTAACCTTATTCAACTGCCGGTAGTCAATACATATCTTCATCGAGCCATATTTCTTCTTGACAAACAATACTGGGGCACCCCAAGGAGAAACACTAGGCCTAATGAAGACTTTATCCAACAAATCCTGCAATTGATCCTGCAACTGATCCTTCAACTCCTTCAACTCTGGCGGGGCCATACGATACGGCGGAGTAGAAATAGGCTTGGTGCCCTGAGCTAATTCAATACAAAAATCAATATCCATGTCAGGTAGCATACCCGATAGGTCATCAGGGAATACCTCTGGAAACTCACGAACCACGGGCACAGACTCCAGGGAAGGAACCTCGGCGCTAGAATCACGAACATAGGCTAGATAGGCCAAACAACCCTTCTCAACCATGCGCCGAGCCTTCATATAAGAAATAACTCTACCAGAAGAATGACTAGGAGTCCCCCTCCACTCCAAACGAGGCACCCCTGGCAAGGCCAAGGTCACTGTCTTGGCATGACAGTCCAGAATATCATAATAGGGGGATAACCAATCCATCCCCAATATAATATCAAAGTCAACCATATCAAGGAGCAAAAGATCAGCATGAGTCTCCAGACCACCAATAGCTACTAGACAAGCACGGTAGACTCAATCTACCACTATAGAATCACCCACCGGTGTAGACACATGCACATCAGTACTCAAGGAATCACGGGGCATACTCAAATAAGGGGCAAAATATAAAGACACATAGGAGAATGTAGAACCCGGATCAAATAACACCGAAGCCTCTCGGCTGCAAAATGAAACCGTACTTGTAATAACTGCATCAGAAGCCTCAGCATCAGGCCTGGCAGGAAAATCATAACACCGGGGCTGAGCCCCTCTAACCTGATCATCTCTGGGTCAACTTACTACGGCCTGACCTCTACCTCTCGTGGCATGTCCTCCACCTTTATGAGTCTGACCTCTACCTCTGGCACCACGGCCGCCACCCCTAGCTGGCTGAGGGGGTGGGGGTGCACCTGATGCGGGAATCATGGCACGGGAACCCTGATACTGAGACCCATCAGAACCTTGGGGGAAAAACCTGGAAATATGCCCCAAACCACCGCAAGTATAACAAGGCCTCTACTGATGTGGCTGCTGACTCTGGAACTGGCCCTGTCGACCCTGATAACCACCCTGGAAGTTCTGAAGCGGCGGTGCACTAATAGGTGCTGCTGGTGCACTAATAGGAGTTGGCGGTGCACTGTGAGCTACCTGAAGTGCCGACTGATAGGGTTTGGGAGGATGACCTTTGCCGAAAGAATACCGGCCCCCAAATGAGGCTCCACTGAATCGACCGAAGTGACGGGGCCTCTTGTCAGCCCCCTGACCACCACCTTGTCATAATCATCTCAATCTTGGCCACATTGGCCGCATCCTGGAAGGATATCAGTACCTGACTCCTTGGCCATCTGAAGCCTGATGGGCTGAGCCAAACCCTCAATAAACCTCCTCACTCTCTCACGATCAGTGGGGAGTATCATAATAGCATGCTGAGCTAGAGTGATGAACCTGGTCTCGTACTGAGTGACAGACATAGATCCCCGCTGGAGGCGCTCAAACTGTCTCCGAAGATCCTCCCTCTGAGTAACTGGAAGGAACTTCCCCATGAATAACTCGGAGAACAGAGCCCAAGTCAATGGTGCAGACCCAGCTGACCTAGTCAAACAATAGTCTCTCCACCAAGTCTTGGCGGAACCCGAAAGACGAAAAGTAGCAAAATAAACTCCATTGGACTCCACTATGCCCATGTTCTGAAGAACCTCATGACAGTTGTCCAAATAGTCCTGGGGATCCTCTAATGTTGCACCAGTAAATGCATTAGTGAATAATTTGGTGAATCTATCCAATCTTCATAAAGCATCTACTGACATATCTGCTCCCTCAACTGCCGGGGGCACAATGCCCGGTTGAGTTACTCCGGCCGTCTGAGGTGCCGGAGTCTGGAACTGAGGAGCTAGCTGCTCTGACGTGCGAGTAGAAGGAGTCTGGGTCCCTTCCCCAGCCTGAGAGACGACATGTGCAGTAGGAAGAAGACCGGCCTGAGACACACTCTCCATGAGTCCCACTAAGCGGACTAGAGCATCCTGAAGCACCGGGGTGGCAATGAACCCCTATGGGACCTGAGCTGGTCCAACTGGAACTGTCTGAGTAGGAACCTCACCGGCAAAGTCTACCTGTAGGTCCTCTACTAGGGCTGCTGCCCTAGGTTGTGCCCTGCCCTGCCTCGGCCTGTAATACGGCCTTGGCCTGGGCCCCTCGTAGGAGCTGCAACAGGAGAATCGGGCTGCTGATCGGTAGATGAGGAAGCACGCTTTCTCTCCATCTGCGAGAGAATAGAATCGAAAATCAATTAGCATTTAGAATTCAAATCACACGATAGAAAAGAAGAAAAGTGGAGTTATTCCTAACTTTGCAGCCTCTGGGGGATAAGTACATACGTCTCTATACCGATCCCTCAGACTCTACCAAGTTTGTCCGTGAGTTGTGAGACCTTAGCAACCTAGTGCTCTGATACCAACTTGTCACGACCCGAAATCCCACCTTCAGGCCATGACGGCACCTAACGTTGGACCCGCTAGGCAAGCTAACGTGTTAACTGAATTGATTTATTAACAAGTGAAAATAACAAACACTGACCAAATAATAGAGATAAAGTGCGTAAGCATTAACATAAATCTAAATGAAAATAACTAATAATGAAGAAATCCCTTTAAGTACAAAACCCAGAAGTGGAGTCACAACCTCATGAACCAGTCTAAGATTTGACTAAAAACCACAGTTTGAAAATAAAATGATGTATCTGTCTGGAAAACACATAAATGACAGAATGAAAGATAGACAGGGATGTCGAGATCCACGAACACTGCGAAACTACCTCGGTGTCGTCTGGAATGGACTAAAGGACAGTCCCACTAGCGATGTCCACTGGGTCCGGCTGCGTAATCTGCACAACATAAATAAGTGCAGGTATAGCATCAGTACAACCGACCACATGTACTGAGTAAGTGCCGGGCCTAACCTTGGCGAAGTAGTGACGAGGCTAGGACACGACAACAAATTGTACCTGTGTAGTTCAATAGTATAGTAGAAAATAAACAAGAATACAGTTATGGGGAAGAACATGCTGGGGATAAGAGGGGAAACAATGGCTAAAATAGTAGAATCAAGTACTAACTGGAATGTAGAAGTAAAGCAGGAAATGACAACTCGAAACAAGTAAAATAGACAGGAGAAGACACGGCATGACCCCTCGTGTATAGCCTCAAAATCACATGGCACGAAAAGTCCCTCGCGCATAAATAATAATGACTCGACACGGAATGTCCCCTCGTGCATCAATAATAATCAATCGGCACGGAATGTCCCCTCGCACATAAATAATAATCAATCGGCACAGAAGGTCCCCTCGCGCATAAATAATAATCAATCGGCACGGAATGTCCCTTCGCGCATAAATAATAATCAATCGGCACAGAATGTCCCCTCGTGCATAAATAATAATCAATCGGCACAGAAGGTCCCCTCGCGCATAAATAATAATCAATCGGCACGGAATGTTCCCTCGTGCATAAATATAATCAATCGACACGGAATGTTCCTTCGTGCATAATTAATAATCACTCGGCACGGAATGTTCCCTCGTGCATGATGAGTGTAAAATCAACAATTGATATGAAAGTTTAACAATACGACATTTCAAATGTACAAAAATAATCAACAAAATTCTACTGTCCCGGCAAGGGACTCAACTATAATCAATCTCACTCAGTAGTATAATGTCAACAGTAAAATCCTCGTCCGAACACAAAATCAATAACTTTCTACGTCATGAAGTAACCTCAAGGTACCACTTCCCAGGTTCCCAATAATTCACAACACGGAGAATATCAAAGAATATTAAATAATTCATCAAAATTCGACTCACGGGCATGCTTGACCACAACATATAGGTACCCGTCACCTCACATATACGTTAGACATGAATCACACAAGAAAATAAGACTCTATACCTAATCCCTCAAGCTAAGGTTAGTCCAAACACTTACCTCGGCTCCAAGAATGCAAGTCAAGCCTCAATCACGACCTTTCCTATTGAATCCGACTCCGAAACGATAATATCTGGAANCCAAAAATACCAAAATTCGACCCCGGGCCCGCTTGGTCCAAACTCGAGGTTCGGACCAAAACCTGATAACCCATTCCCCCATGAACCCGAATATACAATTTGTTTTGAAATCCGTCCCCAAAATGAGGTTGAATTCCCAAAATTTCCAAAAGCCTTAACTCTACCCAAAACCCCCAATTCCTACTTTTGATTTCATGTTTTTAGACCTAGAATTTAGTGATTGATGAAGGAAAATGGAAGAAACAAGAGTTAAGATTACTTACCTAAGTGGTTATGGAGGAAGAGCAGCTTGGAAATCGGCTATGGCTTTGGAGAAAAAGGAGATGGTGAAAAATATGAAAATCCCGTAATGGGTATTCTGTTTTTGAGCATTTAAATAACTGGGCGAAAATGACTATTGCGATCGCGACATGTGCCTTGCGATCGCGGAGGGTACTAGCCTTTGACTTACGCGATTGCGAAGTGAAGGCTGCGATCGCAGAGAAACTGGACGTGGACCCACGCGATCGCGAACGAATGAACGCGTTCCCACAGAACAATTGCTACCCAGACCCCAACCCCACAGGAGACTTACGCGATCGCGGACATAGGGGTGCGTTTGCGTAGAGCTAAGCCCTAAGGCTCCACGTTTGCACCCAGCTCTTTGCGATCGCGCAGAGCAAATTGACCCCCCCTCACACTACACTACACGATCGCGGGGCAACCTATACGATCGCATAGTGTAAAAATCTCAGACACCAGAACAGCCCCTAAAAACCAGATTTTTCCAACTCTTTTGCACCCCGACACCTACCCGGAACTCACCCGAGCCCTCGGGGCTCAAAACCAAATATACACACGACTTCAAAATCGTCCTACAAACTTATTCGAGTAATATAACCACCAGAATAACATAAAAAACAATGAATTAAACTCCAAAATCTTAGTATTTTCTCAAAATTCATAAACTTCTAAATTCTCCAATTTTGATCCGAAACACGTCAAACCAAGTCCGCTTCTTACCAAATTTTATAGATAACTGACATAACACATATTGAACCTGTTCCGAGCTCCAAAACCATGATACGGGCTCAGTAACACAAATTTCATATCAAAGTTCATATTCAAAAGTCTTTCTTATTTTCAGAAAACAATTTTCTTTAAAAATTCATTTCTTGGACTTGGGACCTCGGAATTCGATTCCGGGCATATGCCCAGGTCCCATATTTTCCTACGGACCCTCCGGGACCATCAAATCACGGGTTCGGGTCCGGGTTCGTTTACCAAAAATATTGACCAAAATCAACTTTATTCCATTAATTATCATAAATTCAACTATTTAACACATTTCTACATAGAGACTCCCCGGCTACGCGCCTGGGTTGCGCACGCACATCAAGGTGAGATTAACGGAGGCTTTCGGGGCCTCGTAACACAGTTTTTGCTAAATTAACACAAGGTGACCTTTTGGGTTATCACACATCTGCTTTATGAAGGTTCGACATATGGTCGAGAAAGGTTATTTAGCTTATCAAGCTTATGTTCAGGATGCTACTGCAAATACTCCGGCAATTGATTCGGTACCCGTAGTCCGGGATTTCTCCGATGTGTTTCCTTCTGGTCTTCTAGGCATGCCACCCGATCGTGACATCGATTTCTGTATTGATTTGGCTCCAGGTACTCAGCCTATATCTATCCCACCGCACCGCATGGCCCCGAAAGAGTTGAAAGAGTTGAGGGAATAGCTTGAGGAGTTGCTAGAAAAGGTGTTCGTCAGGCCGAGTGTATCACCTTGGGGTGCACCAGTGTTATTTGTGAAGAAGAAAGATGGGACTATGCGAATGTGCGTTGATTACCCCTATTTGAACAAAGTTACCATTAAGAACAAGTACCCATAGCCGCGTATTGATGATTTATTTGCCAGTTGCAGGGTGTTCTCTAAGATCGACTTGAGATCGAGGTACCATCAATTGCAGATTCAGGATTCGAATGTTCCGAAGACTGCTTTCCGGACTAGATATGGCCATTATGAGTTTCTAATGATGTCCTTCGGTTTGAGTTACGCCCCAACGGTGTTTATGGATGTTGATACCCAATTTTGCCCTCATATTTTCTCAAATATAATATATACCTTTCAAAACATCATTTTACATCATTATTTAGTTTATGAAATCTATGCAAGAATTTTCTATAATTTTCCATAATTTTTAGAGCTTTAGAATTGAATTTCTTGCATTTAAATTACTTGAATATTTATTAATTACTCCTTCAAATTATTTGTGATGACTTAATTATCTAAAATTATTATTTGCATCTATAATACATGTTTCAAATACTTTTACTTCTTTTTTATATAATTACAATAGTATTTGTAGCTATTTGCACAATTTTGCAATAATAGCCTATATTTGCATTTTTATTGCATTTGTCATTTTATTCAAGGTCAAATAATATCTTATATTTTTATAATCATCTACTATTATTTTAAAATACTAATTTTCATAAATAGAATTTTTTATAATTTATTTAATTGTATTATTATTTTATTTTCTCCTTAATCTCTTATTTTAAAATCTGGCCCAAATTTGGGATTAATTTCGGACCAGACAAGCCCCAAATCCCTGGCCAAATCCCAAAGCCCAATCCAAATGACCTTTTTATCCCCAACCCAGTCCATAAAACCCAACCAGCTCTTTCTAAATCCCAGCCGTTGATCAAAAGTGATCAACGACTCACAACACTCCTCCCCATTATCCTTATATCCCCTCACCCAAACCCTAATTCCCATTTCTCTTCATCAGCCGCCCTCAAACACCTCTCCCCCCTCCAAAACCCTAGCCTCCCTCTCAATCTTCTCCGAATCCGTCTTAATTATGGATTCCTTCCATGATTTTCTTGCTTTTTATGTGTTACCTCAGTATTATTTTCAAGACTATGGAGTCACCTAGTACTTGCCTAAACTTGGCAAGTACCATCTCTCATATTCGGGCCGTTCAACTTCAATCACTAAAATCTGGATAACATCTCATCCATATACATGGAAGAATCGTTTATTTCTCATACTAGTAGACATATTTTCAAATGTTGAACTCTAGATATAGTTTGATTTTCGATTTCTTTCCTTTACTGGTTGTTTTATGATTGCATGTATATTTTTCCTTTCTTTGTTCATGTTTGATTGATTTCTTTCCTTATTTGCTCGCTTGATTTAACTATTATTTAAATCCCTCCCCATTCCCCTTTGAGACAGACTTTAAATCACCCGAGTTCACTAAAAAATTGAAGCTATTACTCTATTGTTCTCTTATTCTCTTATTCTATACTCTGGTTCTTGGCCGGCTGAAAGCTAAGGCCATCGGAATTTGATTTTCAACTTTACTTGGTACGTGCACTGCCTCTGATGCACTAAGAATTTTGGTTCTTTCTCTTTATTGACATTCAGATCACTGTGGAATTTGTTCTTTCTTGTTGTCTGTTTATTCAACTGATAACTAGTAAGTCTCTTGGCTTTACGATTTCATTCTTCTGTGTTTATGTCCTGCATATTCACGCCTATGGATTTCATGACCTAATGTGTTATTAGACCATCTTAATGTGTAAATTTGCTAGCTTTGAACATGTCTTATGATCTGAACCTTTGTAGCATTTGATTTTTACCTAAAATTTCAAGTTTTGAGAGATGTTATTTGAATATGCTTCACTTGAATAATTTAGAACTTCTTAAGTTCATTCAACCTAAAGTTTTGGAACCTGAATGTTTACATTTACTGTTTGACATGAGCTTTCTTTCCTACTCTGTTATGACTTCCTATAATGACTGACTCACATCTGTAATGTGTTCCAGTTTGCATCAAGAACTTCATTATTAACTATGACTTGTTCCCCTGCTATTGTGTCACTCAACATGTCTTTATTTTGCTTGATTCTATATCCTTAGTCATTATTTGGGAACTTTAGAGTGGCTATCTTAATATGTGTTTCCTTACAATGTTTGAGACTGTTTGTCTTAGTGATAAATTGGCATGTCTGCTTTCTGGTGTTATGATGGATATTCAGCATGATTTGGACCCTTAGGCTTTAAACCTTTTAAGTTAGTGCTTTACTTAGACTCGTTTGGTACTATGCACCTTTGTATGATAATCTTGTTATCTCAAAAAAACATGATTCTCCTATAACTTTTTCAATGTGTTTTCTGCCAATATGTTACTTCTTGCTAAGTTTTTAATCTGTAATAGCAACCTGCCTCTATGTCTTGTTGACCCTCTTAATTAGTATGTTCTATGTTTTAGGCGACTCGTTTGGTATTATGCACCTTTGTATGCTAATCTTGTTATCTTAGAAAAACTTGATTCTTCTCTAACTATTTCATGTGTTTTCTGCCAATATGTTACTTCTTGCTTAGTGTTAAACCTGTAATAGCAACCTGCCTCTAAGTCTTGTTGACCCTCTTAACTAGCATGTTCTATGTTTTAGGCAACTTTGTTATGTCTGCTTTCTAAAATACAAGTGCATCTCTCCAAATTTTGCCCCTTAATCACTATTCTCTCATTCTCATTGGTTACCTACACTATTCTGAATCTATCACTCTTGGCCGGCTGAAAGCCAAGGCCACTAAGACTCTCTCTATTGACCTCCCTAGTGTGAGCACTGCTCGGGGTACATTTGAGACCCATGTGAACTCTGACACACTAGGATTTGGGGTTCTTTGGCCACTCTCTTTACTACTGATATTTGAGCTATCTCTGACACTCAGTTCTTTCCTCATTCCATACTGAATATCCAAACTGGGTTGTTAAGTGATTTCTGTGTGATTCAATGTTTGGGTCATATGGTCAATCTCTGGCTGTTTGGTTTGGTTTGAGCTCCTCTATGGTTTCTGGGCTTTGTTGATGAATGTAGTCCCCTGTTGGGATCTAGTATGTTATTTGTGAAGAAAGCGTTTATTGAAGCCCCATGCAATACTGGGTATCTTCTTTTAGGCTTATTGTAGGCCTACTATTATCTTTCATGTAATATTTGTGCTTATTTATCATTGGGTCTGTAATAATTTTGTAATAAATAATTGGGGTGTTAGTGAAATTGGGGAAATGGGTATACTCTAATGTCTGCATGAAAGGGTATAAAACATGCCTATAGGGTTTGTATGATCTACTTGTTATTTTATCCAACCTGCCATATGCTATTCAATTTCCATGTACGCTGGTAGAAATCATGCCATTAGGAGAATCACACACTCACACAACTTGTCTACTATCAAAGCATAATTGCTTTATTTATTCCTATGTCTACTGCTATGTGTCACTAGACAACATGCTTATAGGAAATAAATGTCAATAGCCATTCTTTCAATTGCATAACTGTAGCAAATTCATTAGATACCATGCCTATAGGATCGTACTAGCTTATGTTCTACGAATCTTCATCTAGAAATCATGCTTATAGGACTCTAATTGGTTAATTTGCTATTGTTATAAAACTGCTCACCTAGAAAACATGCCTATAAGTCCTAAGTATAAAAAATCAGTTTCAATCGTCAATCGTTAGAGATCTGTCTATAGGGTATTACCACTCGCTTTAAAGTGTTATTGCTGAGCTTACAAACACAGTTTCATTGCTTAGCCATGCCATTATTAGAAAACATGCACATAGGATCAAACATGAGTAATTATGAGTATTTCCAAGGGTTATCACTGCCCCTACTGCGTAAATCACCTAGAGTTCATGTCCATAGGTTTAATAACCTATAACCTATAATTTCAATAATCAACATGCAATACAAAATACTCTTAAACTGTATAACGCCTAATGCGAGAATCTATTTGCGTGTATTTGTGTATAAGTGTGGAGGCTAACTTGAGCCCTTAACTGGCTTTACATAAAGTCCTACGTGTTTTGTATGTCGCCTAGTTTTATCATATCGAGCAGCCTAAGTAAAGTCTATAACCACCAAAATAGAGGTTCAATTCCTCCTGGACCATAAGCATGGGACGGGTAGTGCACGCATAGGGTACGACTTAGAATTGAATTAGAGCGCATTTAGGTAAACAACTTTAACGTCGTAATCAGGTAGCAGGAGATGATAGTCTGTGCCAGCTGAATAATATGATTAAATCCCTACCTCAAGGGAGTTGTGAAGTATTATTTATGTTGCACGGGGTGATCCTTTAGGATAAATAACTTAGGACCCTCCCCCTCTTCTTTATACATTTAGTCATCTAATATAGACCGTTATAGTTATATCCTTGTAATCTTTATTTCTCATTATGTTATAATAAATTTCCTTGACCCTTACTCTGTTTGTTTATCTTGCCTAATTTTAATCCACATAATCTTAAGTTCGGCCGAGACCCACAGTTGTGGACCTCGACGAGTGCGTAACACCTTCTCTTAATTTGAGCCCTTACCCGATCTTTGGTGGCATTGACTAGTCAAACAGAGTTATCTGCATAATAGGTGCCCTAGCGCACCTCAAAAACTTTTAGGTGGAAACTCTTCTTCTTTTAGAATTCTATCTCCCATCCAAAAGAGTTTTCACAACGTCGAAAGCCGCTTTTACGAGAAAATGGGGAGCAACAACATGACGACTCTGCTAGGGATATACTTAGGCTCTTACCATAATGAACTTGGCTTATGTGGATTATCTTCTTTGTTATAACATGCACATCCTTTCCCTTCTCCACCTTTATTTGTTTAAATTTGTTTTAACATGCACATCCCTTTCCCGTTCACCTTTATTTGTTTGAATCCGTCATGACATGCACATCCCTCCCCTTCTCCACCTTTATTTGTTTAACATGCACATCCCTTCCCCGTTATTTGCTATGACCGCTTTTTATTTTGACTGCTATATCATGCCTCTCCCATCCCTACTCCCTTACTTGCTTTGTTATATTCTCGCATATATTCCACGAACTAACTTCTTCCTTTGTCTTTCTTTCTCATGTTTTTCATGTTTTACCTTATTACCGTATTTACTGTTTTTACATATTTATCGTGCAAATACTTGGCAACATGTTATTATCTCTGCATAAAGCATGCTCCACATCATACTCCACTCGTTCCAATTATCAACATAAAAGCGCTTGATGAGTGTCTGCGCTCTTCTAGAATTACCCTTTTTAAATCGAAAAGGCTTATTTGCGGTAGACTAGTCGGTCAACGGCGCAGTCGACGGTCCCATGCCTTTCCCTTCAAGTTGTCCACTTGAGAGTACCAGTCTAGACCATTCTAGAAACCTTACTCCAACATCAAATGTACATGTATCATGTTAAACCTAGTATGGGTTATGACGTTGTTAATATAATAGCCCGCTAAGATAAGCCTTGTCCAAAGTCCGACGGGATTTCCACAGTCCCAATGGACAATACCATGTTATGTGCATTACTTGGAGAAAATGTGTCAATATGTTGATCATTATTGTGTAAATGGTCGAATCTGGAGGGGGAGAAGGTTAACTTTATTTGTTTGCAGAAGATGAAGCAAAAAGTCCCCAGGTTCGACATGGTCCAAAACATCCCACCTCTGCTACTTTATTGGTGGAAAAACCGTGCTCCTTGCGACAAGAATCATGTGAGAAGGGTCCTTGGTAACTTTCCGTCTTTTCTAGACATCCGACCAAATAGGGAATTGATCGAGGTTGTTCCCATGTTTTGGGATGAGAAAAGGGCAGTCTTCCGCTTTGATGACATACAAAATGACTCCTCTCCTAGAAGAAATAGGAGGTTTTACTAAGCTTCCATGGGATAGTCCAGGGTTATTAGTGCCAAAGAATAGCACCCCTTGCGGTTTTCTTAAAGTTCTAGGTTTTAAGAAAAATGATGAGTTTCTTTTTTGAAGAAGTCATACATCCCATCCGAATTCCTTTATGACCGTTGTGGGCACATTAAGTCATATCACCTTCATCATGATGAACTCGCCATTCCTTCCTTGGGTTGGACGCACCGTCGAGTTTTTGTGTTCATTGTCTGTTTCTTGGGGTTGTTGATATTTCCAGTGAAAGGGGGAAGGATCCACACCCGTCTAGACATGGTCGCCAGTATTTTGATGGAAGGCATCGAGGGACATGATTATACCATCATACCCATGATTTTAACTAAAATGTACCGCGCTCTAGATCGGTGCAAGTAGGGATTCAGGCACTTCGAAGGTTGTAATCTGTTATTGCAGGTTTAGTTATTGGAACATTTTAGAGGGGACAATATCGCCAGGAGCTTATGTGTGACCGTAGAATGATTACATATCTAACCATCACCCAAAGAAAATTACATTTATCCCAGACAGGTTTACACAACCTGGAAATGCTGTGAGCTAGGTGCGTTTTTTCAGCATTCTGACAGATGAGCAGGTACTTTGGATGTTTGAATGGTTTCCTAGTAGTGAGTTCATCATCAGGTCAAGAGAGACTACTTATCTGGTACTGATCAGGTTGAGGGGTATCTATCCTTATACTCCTATAAGGGTAATGAGACAAGCGGGAAGAAAACAAGTTATACCTCGGGTTTCCAACATGGTCCAGTACAAGGCAGATTTTAAAAGGGACTTCATTCCATTCAAGTTCAAGGCATAGCATATGTGGAACTAGAAGGTCATTGTGGAAAAGGATACAATTGAGCCAGACAGGTATCATGCCGGTCATATGTACTTCTACCCATCATGGTTGGTAGACGATATAGAAGGAGATATAAAGCCGGGAATTAATCTGAAAAACAAGATCATAGACGACACTGCTGAGGCACAGGTCAAGTATAGGAGGTTACGCAAAAGGGTCTTCGAGTCTGAAGCTAGACATATGGAGCAGCACAAAGTGGATATGGAAGCAATCAACGAATGGAGGGAAATTTCCACTAAGTCAACAAAGAGATTGGAATATTTGGAACAAGGTTTGGTGGACCTTGAGGGGAAGATGAGAAAGAGGCTTTCAGATTGTCAAAACATGGATGGCAGTGAAGGAGGGCATCTAGCAAAGGCTTACCTATTGTTGGATATGCGCGACCTGGGAAACCTGATTGATGGAGTCAAGAGGGCCAAGCACGGGGAAGGTCCTTCTGGAACCAAGTAGATTAGGAAATGATTTTCTTTACTGTTTTCCAGCTTAGTTTTAGATTTCGATTATAATAAGGTTAAATAGCATTAGTAACTTTCTTATTATTGTCGATTTAGTAAGGATTTGATTCATTTTCGCATTAATGAAACGACGCAGTTATTGGCATCAATTTTCTCCAAGTCTATGTGTCGCTTAGGCCTACCTCGGGCACAACGAGGTCCCCAAATTAGGACGAGATTTATTGCTTGATTTTGCAAAACATAATTACTATTGCAAGCATTCTTTCAATATCCCCTACTAACTTGGTTACCTTTTGTTTTTCTTTCTTTTGATTATTCCCATTCCCCAAGGTTGGTTCGTGCATACTGACATCATCCGCATATCGCACTAGATCCAGAGGTCCTCCATCTCCTACTCCACCAAGTGATCCTAAAGGCAGAAGCAAAGGGAAAGGAAAAATGGATGATTTGAGCGGTATCAAAAAAGACAATGCTATTATGGCAAAAAACGCCGAAACCTCAAATGGACGAAGTACTCCGGCCCAAAATGAAGTGGTCTTACGCTTGGAACAGAAAAACCTGGAGCTACAAGGAGAAATTGAGCAGGTCCGGAACTTGGCAAACCTTTCTCTCACCCTAAACGTCCTTGATATTAACCAGCAAAATCCAAATACCCAAAACCCAACACCACCCCAAAACACACAGAACCAAAATCTATCACCGAATCCTCCTGCACCACATCAATACACCACACCTCCTCAGAACCATAACCCTCCACCGGTACCTACTCCTCAACAACACCATCATCATCCAACTCAATACCTACAAACTACCACTTATCACACTCCTCAGAATGCACCACAACCTATTCCTGATCCCCAAAACTCAACCAATGACCACCCTTATGCCTAGATTCCCGGAGTTCACCAAAGCAATCCCATATATGTGAAAACTTTACTCCACACCCACAAAAAACCCTATATATATCGGAATCAATCGAGAAGGACCTACTCATCAAGAACATGGTGGAAGAACTCAAGAAAACTCACTGACAGAGTTCAGAGTGTCGAAGGGGGTAAGGGCATTGAAGGTTTGAACTATGAGGACTTTTGCATTCAACCAGATGTGGAACTGCCGGAGGGTTACAAACCTCCCAAGTTCAAAATATTTGATGAAACTGGTGATCCGAAGGTACATCTAAGGACATATTGTGACAAACTCGTAGGAGTGGGAAAAGATGAACGAATCCGTATGAAGTTGTTCATGTGAAGCCTCATAGGAGATGCTTTGTCTTGGTACATCAGTCAGAACCCGAAGAAGTGGGTTAATTGGGTGAGCATGGCGTCAGATTTCATGGAAAGATTCAGGTTCAACACAAAAATGCACCAGACCTTTTCTACATTAAAAATCTCAAGAAGAAACTAATAGAAACTTTCCGCGAGTATGCTACTCGGTGGAGATCTGAAGCTGGAAAGGTAAGACCAGCGCTTGAAGAAGAATAAATAAATAAGTTCTTCGTCAGAGCTCATGACCCGTAGTACTATGAAAGGCTGATGGTTATTGAAAACCATAAATTCTCTGACATCATCACGCTGGGAGAAAGAATAGAAGAAGGAACTAAGAGTGGAATGGTGACGAATTTCGAAGCATTACAGGCCACGAATAAAGCCTTACAGTCAGAAGGTATCGCGAAGAAGAAAGAAGTGGGTGTTGTAATGGCAGCCCAAGGTCCAAAGTCTCCTCTCACATACCAAACACCTACACCCACATACCAGCCTTCACCCCCAGATACCAACAACCTGCTACCATCTACCACGACTATGACACCCAACCCACATATTATCACTTACCACCACCCACCCGCCAAAATTACCAAAAACCAAGACCAAATTTCGGCTGCAGACCAGCCAGATAATACACTCCAATTGTTGAACCCATAGACCAAATGTATGAGAGACTGAAGGTTGTTGGTTATGTCACTCCCATTCCCGCCGTTGCTATGGGAAATTTTTCTCAGTGGATTAACCCAAACAATACATGTGCCTATCACTCAGGGATGAAGGGCCATACCATTGATGACTGTTGTACTCTGAAGGACAAGATACATACATTAATCGACACTAAGGTCATACATGCAGAGAAGGCTGCACCCAATGTTCGTAACAATCCTCTCCCAGATCACACAGTTGATAGAGTGAATATGATATAGACCGATGAATAATGGGATCCGGAGGGGTCAATTGGACTCATTCAGGAGGGGGATGATCCTAAAACATCTACATCACCCTCACACCCATTATAGTACAAACCCAAGAACCGTTTGAATTCGAGGTAACCGCACCAGCACCATTTGCATTTAAGGTAACCACACCCTTCACTGTGATGGTAGTACCCACGCTATCTTACAAGCCTGATGATATACCATGGGATTATGTTGCGTAAGCGAGAAGGAAAGGAAAAGCAAAAATGGAAGAAAGGTGCAATACAAGGCATGACTAGAACTGGCAGGGTTTATACACCAGAGCACTTGGGAAGAAAAAGAAAATAAGCTGCATCTAAGCCACCTATTGTTGAGATTGGCCCTGACGACCTTTGGAGAAAAGTACAAGCGAGAGAACACTTTGTGGTTGACCATTTGAACAAAACTTCCCCTCAGATATCTATCTTGTCACTGCTACAAAACTCTGAGACGCACAGGAATGCCCTGATGAAGGTGCTGAGTGAAGCTTATATACCCACCAACATCACTAGTGGGGAAATGGCCAACATGGTCCGGCAGTTACTGGAAGGCCACAAAATCACCTTTCATGAAGACGAGCTACCACCAGAAGGACTAAATCACAACAGGGCACTACATATCACAGTGCAATTTGAGGATAAATTCATCGCCAGGGTCCTGATAGATAGGGGTTCAAGTCTCAATATATGTCCACTGGCCACTCTGAAGAGGTTGGGTAAAGGCCTGCACGAGATACGAGCAGGAAGCATAAATGTGAAGGCATTTGATGGATCTCAAAGATCCATAATCGGATAAATCAACCTCACCCTACAAATGGGCCCAACCTGGTTTGATGTTGAGTTTCAAGTGCCAGATATATCTGCTACCTATAATCTATTATTGGGATAACCCTATATACATACCGCTAGGGTAGTGGCCTCTACTCTACATCAGGCTGTGAAATTTGAATGGAACCATCAGGAGGTGATCATCAATGGAGGTGGAAGTAATCCCATTTATACCAATAAGACTGTTCCTATCATCGAGAATAGGAACAAGTTAGGTTGAGAAACATACCATCGCATTGAGCGCATCAACGCAATTGAAAAGGATAAATGGTGGAGCAACAAGATAAAAAGCATACTGCTATGGACAAGGTATGAACCTGGCAAGGGTCTCAGCAAGAATCTCCAAGGGATTACCAAACCAGTACAACCGAAGCATCATGGTACAACTTTCGGGCTTGGGTATGAATATACTTGGCAAGAGTACCAGGATTGGTCGCCACCATGGCGCGGTCCTTATTATCCGCTAGAACAACCAGTACCACATTTGCACCAGACATTTCATCAAGCTGACATGATATGGGGTCTGAGGAAGATGAAGCCTTAGCTGACATGAGGAAGCTGTTTCTGGATGATGAAGACATGGATTGCAGTGCGGTAGTTGAGGAGGAGGAGGAAGACCTTACCATTCAGACCATTGAAAAGGGAGTCGTCCCCAAGAATTGGACTGCTGCACCATCCCGGGCCCGCCGAGTTCCTGGGTAGCCTGGCAATTAGCATTAGTTATTTTAAACCAATTTTTGAGTGTCTAATACATTTTCAATATTTTGTTTTGAACGTATTTTGTTTTGAATTAATTGCTCGATTCATCGAGACGTACTTGTTGACGTTTTTCAAGATTTTATTAATGCATTGCTATTTTTAGTATTTATTGTTATTCTTTACATTTGCTCTCTACATCATTATTATTACCTATCCCGACGAACCTACGACTGTGACATGTAATGAGGAAACACGACATAAGGATAGTGATTTAGAGGATCTGGAAGATGATATAATACGTGAGGAAATTGTCAGAGAAGTGAAAAACTTTGAAAACAAGCCTAAGTCTAATGTAGACGAGACTGAGACAGTTAGCTTAGGGTATTCCGAAACAGTCAAGGAAACATGTATAAGTATTCACCTATCACCATCAGAGAAGGAAGAGTATGTCAGATTCCTAAAAGAAATATGAAGATATCTTTGCATGGTCTTACAATGATATGACTAGTTTGAGCACATCCATAGTAGCTCACAAGCTACCTACCGATCCTAGGTGTCCACCGGTAAAACAAAAGCTCAGGAAGTTCAAGCCAGATATGAGTTTGAAGTTAAAAGAGGAAGCCACTAAGCAAATAAAAGTCAAGGTTCTCAGAGTGGTTAAGTATCCGACTTGGTTGGCCAACATCGTGCCGATCCCGAAAAAAGATGGGAAAGTCAAAGTGTGTGTTGATTATCGATATTTAAACAGGGCAAGTCCCAAAGATGACTTCCTGTTGCGCAATATACATATATTGATCGACAACTGTGCCAAGCATGAACTCCAATCCTTTGTGGATTGCTTTACGGGATATCTTCAGATCTGGATGGATGAAGAGGATGCCGAAAAGACAGTCTTTATCACACCATGAGGAATGTACTGCTAAAATGATGTCGTTTGGTTTGAAAAATTCTAGAGCCACCTACATGAGAGCCATGACAACCATTTTCCACGACATGATACACAAGGAAATAGAGGTGTACGTGGATGACATCATCATCATATAGTAGACTTGAGTAAATTCTTTGATACGCTTCGAAGGTACAATCTAAAGCTGAATCCTGCAAAAGTGTGCCTTCGGAGTCCCCGGTGGATAATTGCTAGGATTCATCGTCAGTCACCGAGGGATCGAATTAGACCCGTCAAAGGTCAAAGCTACCCAGGACTTTCCACCTCCGAAGAATAATAAAGATGTGATGAGCTTTTTAGGGCGTCTCAACTACATCAGCCGCTTCATAGTACAACCAACAGTGATCTGTGAGCCGATCTTCAAAATGCTGAAGAAAGATGCTGCAACAAGCTGGACTGAATAATGCTAGAAAGCCTTCGACAAAATCAAGGAGTATTTATTTAAACCACCTGTTCTGGTCCCACCAGAACCCGGAAGACCTTTGCTGCTTTATTTGTCCGTACTAGATGGGGCTTTTGGTTGCATTTTGGGAAAACGTGATGAGACTGGAAGAAAGGAGAAGGAAATATATTATCCGAGTAAGAAATTCACACCTTACGAAGCCCGATACTCTTTGCTGGAGCGCACCTGCTACGCTTTGACATGGATAGCTCAAAAGCCGAGGCATTATGTCTGTGCATACACCACATATCTCATATCAAGGATAGACCCGCTGAAATACATCTTCTAGAAACCCATGCCTACGATAAAGTTAGCAAAATGGCAGATATTGTTAAGTGAGTTCGACATTGTCTACATAACTCAGAAGGTAGTCAAAGGGAAAACATTGGTAGATCATTTGGCAGAAAATCCTATAGATGGAGAATAAGAACAATTGAAAGCGTATTTTTCCGATGAAGAAGTATCATTTGTAGGAGAAGATATCACCGAAGAGTACGACAATTGGAGAATGTTCTTAGACGGAGCTGCAAACTTCAAAGGAATGGGTATTAGAGATGTCTTAGTATCAGAAACTGGACAACACTATCCAGTATCCACAAAACTCATATTTCCATGCACCAACAATATGGCAGAATATGAGTCTTGCATCTTGAGACTTCGGTTGGCAATTGACATGAATATTCAGGAGCTGCTGGTAATTGGAGATTCCGATATTTTGGTGCACTAGGTTTTAGGAGAAGGGTCTACTAAGAACACCAAGATATTTCCATATTTGTACTGTGTACAAGAGCTGATTAAGAGGTTCGCAAATATAGAATTCAAACATGTTCCGAGGATTCAGAACGAGTTTGTAGATGCATTGGACACTTTATCTTACATGATACAACACCCCGACAAGAATTTCATTGATCCTATCCCAATAGGAATTCATAAGCAACCAATTTATTTTGCTCATGTCAAAGAAGAAATTGATAGAAATCCATGGTTTCGCGACATCAAGGAATACTTGGAAAATGGAGAGTATCCGAAACACATAACTCATACTCAGAAGCGCACACTCCGAAGGTTAGCCAACCATTTCTTTCAATATGGAGGAATTATTTATAGAAGGACTCCAGACCTGGGATTATTATGGTGTGTTGACGCCAAGGAAGCATCCAGATTGCTCGAGGAAATACATGCCGGAACCTGCGGACTGCACATGAATGTCTTTGTCTTAGCTAAGAAAATTCTAAGAGAAGTATATTTCTAGATGACTATGGAAACAGACTGCATCAAGTATGTTCAGAAGTGTCACCAATGCCAGATACATGCTGATATGAGACGAGTACCACCCAATGAACTCAATGCAACAAGTGCACCCTGGCCTTTCTCCGCTTGGGGTATGGATGTCATCAGTCCAATTGAACATGCTGCTTCAAATGGGCATAGGTTCATTCTGGTGGCCATAAATTATTTCACGAAATGGGCCGAGGCCGCATCTTACAAAGTTGTAACTAAAAAGGTCGTCATAGATTTGTTTGACGGTTCGGAGTGCCAGAATCAATCATCATAGACAATGCCGCCAATCACAATAGTGATTTAATGAAGGCCATGTGTGAAACTTTCAAGATCAAGTATAAGAATTCCACTGCATACAGGCCGCAAATGAATGGAGCTGTAGAAGCCGCCAACAAGAACATCATAAGATACTAAGGAAAATGGTAGATAATTACAAGCAATGGCACAAGAAGCTGCCATTTTCTCTGCTCGGGTATCGTACCACGATTTTCACATCAACTGGGGCAACTCCCTTCCTAATGGTTTACGGAACTGAAGCCGTTATTCCTGCCGAAGTAGAAATCCCTTCTCTAGAATCATACAAGAAGCTGAGCTCAGCGATGCAGAATGGGTACAGAGCCGATATGAGCAACTAGCTCTCATTGATGAAAAAATAATGAATGCGGTATGTCACGGTCAACTCTACCAGAACAGAATGACAAGAGCTTTCAACCAAAAGGTCAGACCAAGGCAATTCACCCCGGGGCAATTGGTGCTAAAGCGGATCTTCAACATCAACATGAATCCAAGTGGAAGTTCTCACCCAATTGACAAGGTCCCTACATGGTTCATCGAGTACTAACAGGATGAGCACTCATACTTGCATAAATGGACGAAGAGATTTGGTCAAAGCCTATCAGCTCAGATACAGTCAAGAAATACTATGTTTAGGATTGTTTACATTTCTTCACTTGATGTAATTGAACTACGCTTGACCTGATTCCCGTTAAAGAGGGGATACAGAGGCAGCCCTGTGGGTTCGCTCACATCTTAATAAAATCTTCATTTTCCCCATGATAAAAAATTGGGGCAAGATCGCAAGTTTATCCAACTTCGTCATATGTGGAGCAATCAAAAAGTGTTGCATTTAAACTAGGGAAGAATTTTGAGAGGGACCCTCAAAATTCTAAGGCAAGGAGGTTGCAATGTCTCTAAAATTTGTCACAGTCACCGGTTCATCTAAACTATTTGATATCGCCTACTACTACATTTCAAATACCTATATTTTTTGCATACAATTTATCAAATGCATGGATATTTTTCGAAAACTTTGTTTTTATGACAGCCAGATGTTGCCCAGGGTAACTCAAACAGGATCTCAAAACATGAGTGAAGACAAAGCCAGAAGACAAAGGCACGAACCGACCTTCCCCCCCACAAAACTCATAATTTTTCTTTGGATGCAGGCACAATAGTACAACAACATCCGCAGATACATCAGGTCACTACCTTCATGACGACAAATTACCTAACGCAAACACCTTCAACTAAGAAATACTTTACTTTCTCACTGCCACTCATCGTTTTCTTGCATAAGGCTAAGCATTACCTTTCTTTTCATGAGACTAAAAATTGTCTCATCTTCTTGCATGAGGCTAAGCACTGCCTCCCTAAATTGCATAAGGCTAAGCACTGCCTCCCTGAATTGCATAAGGCTAAGTGTCACGACCCCAAATCCTAACAGGTCGTTATGGCGCCTATCGTGGAACTAGGCTAGCCAACCATCACCTAATTACTCATTCGTTCTATTATAATACTTCAAAAATCAAAAATAGGCAGCAAACAAAACATTAAATAATCTCTTTAAGTCTTTACGTCCCCATAATAATCTAACAGTCTAAACAACTCTCCCAAGATTGGAGTCAATGATCATGAGCATCTAAGAAAATAAACTAACTCTGCTAATGTCTTAATCAATGTCTATGAAATAAATACTAATACTAATAAAAGAAGGGAAATGGAGAGACTGCGGACGCTGGACAGCTACCTCGAAATCCCGTAAGCTGCTGAATACGAATGAAGACAGTTATTGCTCTGAACCGGTACCTGGATCTGTGCACAGAGGCACAGGGAGTAATGATGAGTACGCCAACTCAGTAGTAATGAAAATAAATCACAATCTAAGTCACCATAAAGTATTCATCAAATACATAAGTTCGAAAACCATTTTCCAGAAATTCTTTGAAACAAGTATAATTTCAATATATCTCAGTAAAACTCTCAGTAAAATCAGTTTGAAAAACGAAGTGAATCACAGTCAAAAACTCAGTAAAATCATCATAAATCTGCCCTCTGGCCATAATCATTTCTCATAACAATTCCCCTCAGCACCTCACCATCACTCCGTATCAGCCCAGCGGGCAACCTCACACTCACTAAGTATCAGCCCAGCGGGCAACCTCACATTCACTCAGTAGGTATCTACGCTCACTAGGGGTGTGTACAGACTCCAGAGGGGCTCCTACAGCCCAAGCGCTATAACAAGCCACATCATGGCATAAATCACTCACAATATTGGCCCTCGGCCAGCCACATCATGGCATAAATCACTCACAATATTGGCCCTCAGCCTCTCTCATATTATAACATCCTCACAATATTGGCCCGCAACCTCACTCAGTCAGACACTCTCAACATGCCACTCGGGCCATCATTATACCGGGTTCTCGGCCATAACAGTGTTTCATTTTTTTTTCAAGAAATAATATCAAAATACTCTAAGTGTCAAAAAAATTATCAAGAAAAGATTGAGTGAAAATCATAACATATCAAGTGAGGAAAATAGTAAAAATAGCACCCAAGGGGTAATCAAATCGGCACTAGTCCCCAAACATGGCTTGCAGCCCAAATTATATCAAAGTATATCAATACTATTAAGCATATGCTTTAAAATCGGGTTCGCAACTCAATAGTTTCCTAAAAAGGAATATATTTCCAAATTTCCAATCTTTGCATTCCAAAATCCGTAAAAGGATGCATAGTCCGGGGTTTCATACCCTCGGGACAGGATTTAAAGACATTACTTACCTCAAACTAACCTGAAAAGCTACTCTGTAACCTGCTTGCTTCTCGAATCAACTTCCGAGCGCTTCAAATCTATAAAGATGAGATTTTTATCATCAAATTATGCTAAAGGAATGAATTCCAACCGAAAAGTACCAATTTTAGCATAAAACCCGAGTTTAGCCAAAATCTGACCCCCCCGGGCCTGCATTTCAGAACTCGACAAATTTTATACTAAAATATTCTTCATCATCTCACGAGTCCGTACATATAAAGAACGCTAAAATAGGAGTTATTTTGACTACTCAAATCGATCCCTAAAGGTCTCATAATCGCAAGCCCTAACCTCACCTTTTTCTACTGATTTTCATGGATTAAACTCTGATATTTTGTTCCTTAATCACCTATAATCGAGTTTTTTGGGTCCAAAATACTTACCTCAATGAAGAACGATGATTTCCTCTCTGCAAAATCGCCTCTAAGCTCATTTCCCGTTCAAAAATGGTGTTAAAAGGTTTAATGGTCGCGGAGGGTTTATTTAAATACTGCCCAGTTGTTCCTTTACTGCGATCGCGGAAGTACTCACGCGATCGCGAAGAACAAATCCCCCAGGCCCTCAAAAGACTCTACGCGATCGCAACACAAGCCACGCGATCGCGATTCAATAGAACATCAACTCACGCGATCGCAACCATACTCACGCGATCGCGAAGAACAGTTGACCCCGCTCCCCACTCGCCTGACTAACCCTACGCAATCGCACCAATGCTCACACGATCGCACTGACCAACGCTACATACCTTCGCGATTGCACACTTTCTCACACGATCGCGATTCAAAAAATAGCCGGGCTCCAGATTACTCTATGCGATCGCGATGAACAAAGTGTTGCTGCACTGACACAAAAAAAAACATCAGTTTTTGCCTAATGCTAAAATGCATGTTAACCACCCGAAATCAATCCCGAGCCCTTCGGGACCCCAACCAATTATACCAACATATCATATATGATCATTCAAACTTAGTTGCACTCCCGAAACACTAAAAATAAGATCAAAACACCAAAATCACATCTAATTCAAGCCTAAGAACTTTGAAATTTCTAAAATCCACCAACGATGCCGAAACTATCCAAAATAACTCTGATTGACATGAAATTTTGCAGACATATCCAAAATGACATTACGAACCTATTCCAACTGTTAGAATTCCATTCTGACCCTGATTGCCTATTTTCCACTACCGACCGGAAAACACCAAAAACTAACTTTCGCCAATTCAAGCCTAATTCTACATTGGTCCTCACAAAAATATTTCGAACACACTCATAAGTCACAAATAACCTAACGAAGCTATCCAATCCATAAAATCCACATTCCGAAGTCGTTTACCAATAAGTCAACTCTCAGTTGACTTTTTCAACTCTAAGGCTATTTTTAAAGACTAAGTGACTAAATTCTCAATATAATTATTCCGATTCCGAGTCTACCAACTCTAACATATAAAGAACAGTTTAACAAAGATATGACGAGGAAATAACAGTAAATAATAATGGATATTATACGTAATGACCGACCGGGTCGTTACACTAAGCACTACCTTTCCCTGCATGAGACTAAGCATTGTCTCCTCTTCTTGCATGATCTAAGAACTGCCTCCCTAATTGCATAAGGCTAAGCATTACCTTTCCTTGCATGAGACTAAGCACTGTCTCCTCTTCTTGCATGAGGCTAAGCGTTGCTTCCTTAATTGCATAAGGCTAAGCATTGCCTTTCCTTGCATAAGACTAAGAACTGTCTCCTCTTCTTGCATGAGGCTAAGCACTGCCTCCCTAATTGCATAAGGCTAAGCACTACCTTTTCCACACGAGACTAAGCATTGTCTCCCCTTTTTCATGAGGCTAAGCATTGCCTTTTTCTTGCATACTATCTCTACTACACTACCTAAAACCTAGCACTATCCCTTTGCTCACCTAGGGATAAGCACCGCCCTCATCTCACACAAGACTAAGCCTTGTCTTGTCTCGACCTCGCATGTGACCAAGAATCATATCCTTGCATTTCACGGGATGAAACATCGCCATTTTTTCCCAAGGCGTCATAGTCCGAAGGCATCATCCTTATAGCCGGGAGACACCATTCCATGGCCTGAGGATCTCTCAAAATTGCACATCATTATTCAAAGGCGTCATCATCTAGAGGCACCATCCTCATGGCCCGAGGACACCATTTCATGGACCGCAAATCCCTGATCATATGCTTCATGGACCAGGATGTCATGGTCTAAGGACATCATCCTCACCGTCCAAAGACAACCTTCACGGTCCAAAGGGAATTTGCATCACATTTAAATTTTTGCAACAACCCATATATCTATATATATATATATATATATATATATTCTCATGCACCGTGTTTTAAGTTTTACAGGTAATCCAGGAAGTAACCGTTCTACAAACGGGAGAAATCTTCGCTCCGGTTCCCGTTCACAACGTTCACATCCTTCAATTATTTCAAACTTAACCGATTACCAATAATTTCCTACCTTCTACTCTATGACCGTTCAGATATCTGTTCTGTGATACATCCATAACGTTTTGAATTCACATTCATGACTCCGCATAAGTTCATCCGATACTATCATATCCAATGAACCTTTTCCGAAACATACAACCATTCTTATAACAACTTCATCAGTTTTGTTCACCTTTGGCTCCAGAACTACACACGGCCTAATTCTCGTAACACCAGAGATATGTAGACAACTCGGTAACCAGGATTCAGCCCCCATTTTTAAATCACATCATTCCTCATTCAATTCGACCAAAATTGGTCATCATTTTCTTTATCCGACAACTCTTTCATCATTCCCGGATAAAGATGGGCAGCTCTCGATACTCAATTTTGCCCTCATATTTTAAAAAATAGTATATATACCTTTCCAAACATCATTTTGCATCATTATTTATTTTACAAAATCTATACAAGAATTTTCTATAATTTTTAGAGTTTTAGAATTGATTTTCTTGCATTTAAATTTCTTGAATATTTATTAATTACTCCTTCAAATTATTTTTTGATGACTTAATTATCTAAAATTATTATTTCCATCTATAATACATTTTTCAAATACTTTTAATTTAGTTATATATAATTAAAATAGTATTTTAGCTAATTGCACAATTTTGCAATAATAGCCTGTATTTCTATTTTTATTAAATTTGTCATTTTATTCAAGGTTAAAATAAAATCTTACAAATTTTTATAATCTTATAATATTATTTTAAAATATTAATTTCCATAAATGGTATTTTTTATTTATTTAATTGTTTTATTAAATTTTTTTTCCCTTAATCTCCTATTAAAATCTGGCCCGAAATTGGGATTAATTTCAGACCAGACAAGCCCCAAATCCCTGGCCCAATCCCTAAGCCCAATCCAAATGACCCTTTTGTCCCCAACCCAGTCCAAAAAACCCGATCCAAATCTTCTTAAATCCCAGCCGTTGATCAAAAGTGATCAACCACTCATAACACTCCTCCCCATTCTCCTTATATCCCCTCACCCAAACCCTAATTCCCATTTCTATTCATCAGCCAACCTAAAACACCCCTCCCTCCCAACGAACCCTTGCCTCCCTCTCAATCTTCTATGAATTCGTCTCAATCATGGATTCCTTCCATGATTTTCTTTCCTTTTATGTGTTACCTCAGTATTATTTGCAAGACTATGGAGTCACTTAGTACTTGCCTAAACTTGGCAAGTACCATCTCTCATATTCGGGCCGTTCAACTTCAATCTCTAAGATATGGACAATATCTCGTCCAAATACATGGAAGAATCGTTGATTTCTCATACCAGTAGACAAATTTTCAAATGTTGAACTCTAATTAGGGTTTGATTTTCAATGTATTTCCTTTACTGGTTGTTTTATGATTGCATATAAGTTTTCCTTTCTTTGTTCATGTGATTGATTTCTTTCCTTATTTACTCGCTTGATTTAACTACTATATATATCCCTCCCCATTCCCCTTTGAGACAAACTTTTAATCACCCGGATTCACTAAAAAATCAAAGCTATTGCTCTATTTTTCTCTTATTCTCTATATACTCTGGTTCTAAGCCGGCTAAAATCCAAGGCCACTGTAATTTGATTTTCAACTTTTCTTGGTACGAGCACTGTCCTGGGTTCATTTGAAGTCCTTGGGAACTATGACGCACTAAGAATCTGGGTTCTTGCTCTTTATTGACATTCAGAGCACTGTGGAATTTGTTCTTTCTTGTTGTCTCTTTATTTGGTAGCAGGTAAGTCTCTTGGCTTTACGGTTTCATTCTTCTTTGTTTATGTCCTTCATATTCACGCCTCTGAATTTCAAGACCTAATATGTTCTTAGACTATCTACGTATGTAGTTTGCTAGATTTGAACTTGTCTGATGATCTGAACCTCTTTAAATTTTATTTTTACCTAAAATTTCCAGTTTCGAAAGATGTTATTTGAATATGCTTCACTTGAATAATTTAGACCCTCTTAAGTTCATTTAGCCTAATGTTTTGGCACCTGAATGTTTACATTTACTGTTTTACACGAGCTTGCTTTCCTACTCTGTTATGACTTCCTGTAATGACTGACTCGTATCTATAATGTGTTCCAATCTATATCAAGACCTTCACTATTAACTATGACTTTCTCCCCTTCTATTGTCTCACGTAGGATGTCTTTGTTTTTCTTGATTCGATATCCTTAGTAATTATTTGGGAACCTTAGAGTGGCTATCTTAATATGTGTTTCCTTACAATGTTTGAGACTATTTGTCTTAGTGATAAATTGGCATGTCTGCTTTCTGGTGTTATGATGGATATTTAGCATGATTTGGACCCTTAGGCTTTAAACCTTTTAAGTTAGTGCTGTACTTAGACTCGTTTGGTATTATGCACCTTTGTATGCTAATCTTGTTATCTTAGAAAAACTTGATTCTTCTCTAACTCTTTCATGTGTTTTCTGCCAATATGTTACTTCTTGCTTAGTGTTAAACCTGTAATAGCAACCTGCCTCTAAGTCTTGTTGACCCTCTTAACTAGCATGTTCTATGTTTTAGGAAACTTTGTTATCTCTTCTTTCTAAAATACAAGTGCATCTCTCCAAATTTTGTCCCTTAATCACTGTTCTCTCACTCTCATTGGTTACCTACACTATTCTAAATCTATCACTCTTGGCCGGCTGAAAGCCAAGGCCACTAAGACTCTCTCTATTGACCTCCCTAGTGTGAGCACTGCTCGGGGTACATTTGAGACCCTTGTGAACTCTGACACACTAGGATTTGAGGTTCTTTGGCCACTCTCTTTACTACTGAGACTTGACCTATCTCTGACACTCAATTCTTTCCTCATTCCATTTACTGAATATCCAAACTGGGTTGTTAAGTGATTTCTGTGTGATTCAATGTTTGGGTCATATGGTCCATCTCTGGCTGTTTGGTTTGGTTTGAGCTCCTCTATGGTTTCTGGGCTGTGTTGATGAATGCAGTCCCCTATTGGGATCTGGGTATGCTATTTGTGAATAAAGAGTTTATTGAAGGCCCATGCAATACTGGGTATCTTCTTTTAGGCTTAAAATAGGCCTACTATTATCTTTTATGTAATATTTGTGCTTATATTTATCATTGAGTCTGTAATAATTTTGTAATAAATAATTGGGGGGTTAGTGAAATTGGGGAAACAGGTATACTCTAATGTCTGCATGAAAGGGTAGAAAACATGCCTATAGGGTTTATATGATCTTCTTGTTATTTTATCCAACCTGCCATATGCTATTCAATTTCCATGTACACTGGTAGAAATCATGCTATTAGGAGAATCACACACTCACACAACTTGTCTACTATCAAAGCATAAGTGCTTTATTTATTCCTATGTCTACTGCTATGTGTCACTAGACAACATTCCTATAGGAAATAAATGTCAATAGCCATTCTTTCAATTGCATAACTGCAACAAATTCATTAGATACCATGCCTATAGGATCGTACTAGCTTATGTTCTACGAATCTTCATCTAGAAATCATGCCTATAGGACTCTAATTGGTTAATTTGCTATTGTTATAAAATTGCTCACCTAGAAAACATGCCTATAAGGGCTAAGTATAAAATATCAGTTTCAATCGTCAATCGTTAGAAATCTGTCTATAGGGTATTACCACTTGGTTTAAAGTGTTATTGCTGAGCTTACAAACACAGTTTCATTGCTTAGCCATGCCATTATTAGAAAACATGCCCATATGATCAAACATGAGTAATTCTGGGTATTTTCAATGGTTATCAATGTCCCTACTGCGTAATCACCTAGAGATCATGTCTATAGGTTTAATAACCTATAACCTGTAATTTTAGTTATCAGCATGCAATACCAAATACTCTTAAACTGTATAGTTATTTGGAAATCATGACTATAAGTTTAAACTTGCACCTTGCATCTGAAACTGCCTGCACGTTTGAATCCAAGGTTACATAGAAACCATGTCTATAGGGCTTAATGGCTTTAATTTGCCTCAATTCTGAAAATGTCTAACGCCTAATACGAGAATCTGTTTGCATGCATTTGTGTCTAAGTGTGGAGGCTAACTTGAGCCCTTAACTGCCTTTACATAAATTCCTACGTGTTTTGTATGTCGCCTAGTTTTATCATTTTGAGCAGCCTAAGTAAAGTCTAGAACCATCCAAATAGAGGTCTAATACCTCCTGGACCATAGGCATGGGACAGGTAGTGCACGCATAGGGTACGACTTAGAATTGAATTAGAGCGCATTTAGGTAAACAACTTTAACATATTAATCGGTTAGCAGGAGATGATACTCTGTGCCCGCTGAATAATATGAATAACTCCCTACCTAAAGGGAGTTCCGAAGTATTATTTATGTCGTACGAAGTGATACTTTAGGCTAAAAAACTTAGGACCCTCCCTCTTCTTTATACATTTAGTCGTCTAATATAGACCAATATAGTTATATCCTCGTAATCCTTATTTCTCAATTGGGTTATAATAAATTTCTTTGACCCTTACTCTCTTTGTTTATCTTTCATAATTTTAATCCACATAATCATAAGTTCAGCCGGGACCCACAGTTGTGAACCTTGAAGAGTGCCTAACACCTTCTCTTTGAGGTAATTTGAGCCCTTAGACTAGTCAAATAGAGTTATTTGCATAATGTGTGCCCTAACGCACCTCAAAAACCATTAGGTGGCGACTCTTCTTATTTTAGCACTCTATCTCCCATCCAAAAGAGTTGTCACAACGTCGAAACCCGCTTTCGCGAGAAAATGAGGCGCGACAATGGATTTGACGAACATGATGTTCAGGTTATATATTGATTCGTTTGTCATTGTCTTCACTGATGACATTTTGATCTACTCGTGCAACATGGAGGAGCACGAGAAGCATTTGAGAGTGGTGCTTCAGACCTTGCGGGAACAGAAGATTTATGCTAAGTTCTCCAAGTGTGAGTTTTGGCTAGATTTTGTAGCATTCTCGGGGCATATTGTATCAGGCGAGGGTATTAAGTTTGATCCCAAGAAGATCGAGGCGGTTCAGAGTTGGCTTCGTCCCACCACAGCGACCCAGATCAGGAGCTTCTTGGGGTTGACAGATTATTATCGACGGTTTGTGGAGGGCTTTTCATCTATTGCATCACCTTTGACTAGATTAACCCAGAAGGGTGCTCCATTCCGATGGTCCGATGATTGTGAGGTGAGCTTTCAGTATCTCAAGACCGTATTGACTTTAGCACTAGTGTTAGCGTTGCCTTCTAGTTCGGGGATGTATACTGTGTATTATGATGCTTCACGCATTGGTTTGGGTTATGTATAGATGCAAGAGGGGAGAGTTATTGTATATGATTCACTTCTTTTGAAGACCCACGAGAAGAATTACCCTGTACATGATTTGAATTTGGCCGCGATTGTTCATGCTCTTAAGATCTGGAAGCATTATCTTTACGGGGTGTTCCTAATGTTGATGATCTGAGGGAAAGGATTCTAGAGAAGGCACACAGTTCTCGGTATTCTATTCATCGAGGTTCTATGAAGATGTATCGCGACCTAAGGTCGCATTATTGGTGGCGACGGATGAAGAAGGACATAGTGAAATATGTTGCGAGGTGTCTAAATTGCCAGCAGGTTAAGTGTGAGCACCAGAGTCCAGGTGGCCTACTCCAGCATATGACTATACCTAAGTGGAAATGGGAGCGTATTACTATAGACTTCGTAGTTGGGTTGTCGCGGACCTTGCAAAAGTTTGGTGTAGTTTGGTCATTGTCGACAGGTTGACCAAGTCGTCACACTTCATTCGTGACCACATATATTTCAGAGAGGTTGGCCTAGATTTATATGCAGGAGATATTTCAATTGCATGGTGTGCCTATTTCCATTATATAAGATAGAGGCCCTTAGTTTACTTTGCATTTCTGGAAAGCAGTACAGGGTAAGTTGGGGACCCGGGTAGAGCTCAGCACAATCTTTCATCCGCAGACCGACGAACAGTTGGAGCAGACATTTCAGATCTTGAAGGACATGCTAGAGCATATGTTATTGACTTTGGAGGGCACTGGGATCGATTCTTACCTTTGGCCGAATTTGCGTACAACAACAGTTATCGGTCCAGCATCGAGATGGATCCATTTAAGACTTTATATGGTCGGCGATGTCATTCACCCATCGGATAGTTTGAGCTCGGCTAGGCTAAGTTATATGGTACTGATTTGGTGAAGGATGCCTAAGAAAAGGAAAAGTTGATTCAGGAGCAATTTCACATAGCACAGTGCAGATAGAGAAGGCGCGTGATTTATCATTTATGGTCTGCGAGGAGGTTCTCTTGAAAGTCTCACTTATGAAGGGGATCATGAGGTTCAGAAAGAAGGTCAAGCTGAGCTCAAGGTTTATAGGTCCATTTGAGGTGTTGAGGCGAGTTGGAGAGTTGCTTATGATCTTGCTTTGACTCCTAGTCTATCGGGAGTTCATCCTGTTTTCCACGTGTCTATGCTCCGGAGGTATCATGCCAACAGGTCGATGTGTTAAACTTAAGCACGATTCAGCTAGATGAGAGCATGGGTTATGAGGAGGAGCTAGTTGCCATTGTTGACAGGCAGGTTTGCCAGTTAAGGTCCAAGAAGATTTCTGCAGTAAAAGTTCAGTGAGGAGTCCAACCAATCGAGGAGGCGCCTTGGAAGACCGATGAGGACATGCGGAGTAGATATCCACACTTATTCAGCGCTCCAGGTATGATTCCAGGCCTGTTCGAGGACGAACGTTTGTTTAAGAGGTGAAGATGTAAAAATCGACTGGTCATTTTGCTTTTTAGAACTCCGTTCCCCTAAATAAGACTCCCCATATGTGCTTTAATTGTTTTATGACTTGCGGGGAAAGTTAGCTCGGGTTTTGGAAGGGTTCGGGTTGAAATCGGAACACTTGGTTCCTTAAGGTTAGCAAAAAAGGATAAGTTTGAATATGGTCAACATTTTTAGTAAACGACCTCGGAACCAGGATTAGACGATTCCAATAGGTTTGTGTGGTGATTTCGTACATGGGCATATGTTCGGATTGAGTTTTGGATTACCCGGGAGCGTTTCAGCGATTAATATTGATAGTTGGCATCTTGAATATTTTTAAGTTCTTTAAATTTGGTTTGAAGTAGATTTGTTGTTATTGAGGTCCAATTGGGATTTTGAGATTGGGAATAGTTCCGTATGGTGATTTAAGAGTTGCACACAAAATTTGGTGTCATTCCGAGTAGTTTAAATATGTTTCGGCGCGTTCGAGTAAGTTGGAAGAACTTGAAGTTCATAAGTTGATTCAATTTGGTTTGGGGTGTGATTCTTAGTTTTGATGTTGTTTTCCGCGTTCCGAGAGCGTGAGTGAGTCAGTTTTATGATTCCAGACTTGTTGGTATGTTTAGACGGGGCCTCGGGGGCCCCAGATGCCATTCTAGCGATGCGCCGATTGAGTTAAGACTCAAAAAGGCTGCTTGTGCACCAGTTCTGATATGCCTGCACCTGCGAGCTTTTGGTCGCATGTGCGAGCCTGCAGATGCACAATATTTGCCGTAGAAGTGGCTTGGAGCCTTAGCCAGTGATCTGCAGAAGCATAGGGGTGTGCGCATAAGCGACCACACTTCTGCGATGAGAAGTCATAGAAGCGAGATCGCAAAAGCGAAAACACGTCCGCAGATTCGGCCATCCCCAGTCCTGTGAAGTTCCATAGAAGAGGGCTTGGTGCTGCAGAGGCGATACCGCAAATGCAGCGATGACCGCAAATGCTAAAATCGCCGAAGGCAGAACCTTCATTTAAGTCGGGACTTAAGAATTTTGGGTTCATTTATTGCACTTCTTGGGGTGATTTTGGTGTTGGTTAGAGAGGGGTTTGCACTAGCTATTTGAGGTATGTAATTTCTATCTAATGTAAGTTAAATACATAGTTTATGGCTAGATTTTAACATGTAAATTTGTGAAACTCATGGGTTTAGATGAAAAACCTAGATTTTAATAAAAATGGAATTTAACCACGAAAATGGTTATGGAATTTAGTAAAAATTATATATTTGAGTTCGTGAGGTTATAGGTAAAATCTTTCTTCGAAAATTTCCGAAATGCGGGCACGTGAACCCGGGGGTGAATTTTAGGAGTCCTTCAATTGGGGGTGATTATTCACTTTAATGGTTAGAATATGAACTTTTGAACATGTATTGATTATTTTACATAACCTTTGACTAGTTTTGAGTCGTTTGGCACCGAGTTGAGGGTTTACAGCACATTATGGACCGGAAGTGAACTTGAGAACGAGGTAAGTCTCTGCCCTAATATTGTAAGAGGGAACTCATCCCCTTAGGTGTGTTTTGTGAAAAATTTCTTTATGGGGAGCTACGTACGCACTAGGTGACGAGAGTCCGTGCGTAGCTATATTCCATGTGATGTCCGAGTAGTCTTAGGTTTACATCATGCTTTGTTGATAGTGTTATTTGATTATGCTTTTTAATGTCTTGGATAGAGCTGAGATTGAGGATTTCAAGAATTAAAGTTTCCAGTTTAGACTTTTTATTTTTGGAAAAAATTGAAGAATTGTATAATAACTTTGAGAAATCTATGTTCACTCGCGTCGCAAGTATTTTCGCGAGCGAGGTAAATGCCACTACTTTCATAGGAGCAGGTCATTCTCCTCGGCGGGTTAATAGATGCATATATGGTTCGTGTTGTTCGACCCTCGGCAGTGCACACAGTTATGTATATGTATTTTGGTTCGGGCCATACGACCTCGGCATAATTCGTGTGTAATAATACTTGGAGCCCCATTTATTCTTTGTTTTAATTTTATTGGCGTGAGAGGTTAAATTGTTACATGATGGAAATTGATTTGGGATTTAATATCAGTGAAAGGATTGCTTCTTTATTGTTTGCTATTGATTTTTCCTTGCCATTTATATAGCCCATGCTTGTTAAGAATTTTGGTATTTTATTGTTAGCCCATAGTAAGTGTCGAAGTCGACCCCTCGTCGCTACTTCTTCGAGGTTAGATTAGATACTTACTGGGTAGTTGTTTGTGTACTCACACTATACTTCTTCACTAACCGTGCAGGATCTGAGGCAGGTGCATCTGGTAATCATCTCGGCGCGCACTCCTGATACTTCGAGACTTTGCGGTGAGCTACCTTCCTAGCCCGTTCTGCAGCACCCGAAGTCTTTTTTTTGCTTTTACTTTTGGTCTACTTCATTTGAGATAGTAGTTTACTATTTTTGTATATTCTACTAGTAGCTCATACAATTGTGACACCAGGTCTTGGAGATTATGCTAGTAGACACTTGATGATTTTTGATTATTTACTTCATCTCATTTGCTCTTAAAATTATTTATTTCTCAATTTATTTAATTATTCACTTCTTGTTTATTTAATAACTAAAAATCAACTATTTCTAAACTGTTAAAAGAAATAATTACAGGACTAGTTCACTGTTGGCTTGTCTAGCGGTAACATTGGGCACCATCACGACCTATATGAGGAATTGGGTTGTGACTGGACATATAAAAAGGGAATATGTAATAAACACATCAAGTATGAAATCACGAAATAACCGAGAAAATCACCGAAATCGAAAATCAGTCAAATCAATGATATAAAAATGGCACGGCATCACCCTTCATGCTTTTACTTTATTCCTTACCATGTAGTAATGATAATATAAATGAAATGACACGACATCACCCTTCGTATTTTTACTCTTTTCCTCATCATGTAATAATAATGCTATAAATTCAAATGATAAACAACGCGGAGAGTAATTTAACTTCAAATATGGTGCCATGATATCAAACTTCAACTTCCAAGAATATTTAACAACTATTAAATAAGCATTAAATATGAAACGAATAACCAAAGAAGTAATAATCTAACTTAAGTACTCTTCACCTCATATATACGTTGTCCCACATATAAAGCACATAGAAAATAGACCAACAAGTCATAATCCCTCAAGTCAAGGTTAACGACGACACTTACCTCACTTCGCACCTAAATTAATGCTCAACCGCAACTTTTTCTCTAGAATTAGCTTCCAAATCAATCGAATCTAACCAAATATAGTTCAAATAATTCAAATAAGCTTTAGAAACTACCCATGAGTGAAAAAGATTCAATCTTTAATGTTTTTGGAAAAAGTCAATTCCGGACCCGCTAGGTCAAAACCCGAGATTCGGACAAAAACCCAATTTTCCATTCACCCCGAGCCCAGTTATTTGATTAGTTTCGAAATCCGACCTCAATTTGAGGTCTAAATCTTAATTCTTAAAATTTTCAATTTCTACCTATCCCTAATTTCTATCATGAAAAGGCATAGATTAAAGGTTAAAATCAATGGGTGTTTATGAAAATGTAAGGAAACAAGTTAAAATCTGCTAACCTATGAAATTGAGATGAAAAACCTCTTCAAAATCGCCTCTAGGTCGAGCTCAAACTTGAAAATGGTAAAAAGGGGATAATTCCAGATTTTTAGAAGTTTTAAAGGCTGGGCGCCAAGTGTTCATCGCATTCGCGAGACACCTGATGCGTTCGCGAAACATTACAGCCTACTGGCCTTTGCATTCGCGAGATGTTATACACGTTCACGATGGCCTATCCCCCCTAGCCTTCACGTTCGCAAGCCTAGGCATGCGTTCGCGTAGAACAATTGGCCAACTTTCCCCAGGTCCCTCCCTACACTATGCGTTCGCGAGAGGGAGATCGCGTTCGCGAAATATTAACCCCCAACATTTCGCATTCGCGACCTGCCATTCGTGTTCTCGAAGAATGAATTCCTCCCCTGCCCCAGATTCCCCTTCGCGATCGCGAGAGTACCTTCGCGATCACGAGAGTACCTTCGCGATCGCGAATCACAAATCCTCAGACACCAGCAACAATTGAACCAACAAATCTTCTAAGTCCAAAATTGATTTGTAGCCTATTTGAAACTCACCCGAGCCCCTCGGGCTCCAAACCAAATATTCTCACAAGTGTAACAACATCATACAAACTCGCTCGTATGATCAAAACATCAAAATAATACCTAGAACTACGGATCTGACATCAAAATACATGAAATTTTTAAAGAAACTCAAGAACTTTTAAATTCACAATCGAGCGTCCGAATCCTATCAAATCAACTCTGCTTTGTACTAAATTTTGCAGACAAGTCTTAAATAGTAAAATGAACCTATACCAAATTCTGAAATTCGAATCCGGTAGCAATAAAGTCAACCTACGGTCAAACTTTGAAATTCCATAAATCTTCAAATTACTAGTTTTCAACAAATCACGTCAAAATAAGTTAGGAACTTCCGAATTCAATTTCGTGCATACATGTCACGCCCCGAAATCCCACCATCGGGCCGTGATGGCATCTAATGTTGAACTCGATAGACAAGCCAACGTACATAGATAAACTAGCATATTAACACCATTTTAATAGGATAACTAAACAGTTCACAGTTTAACAGCAGAAATAAATACGGTCTCATGCTAAATAAGGAGAACATGATACAACAACGCGTAAACTTTCCTAAAACCTGGAGTCACAAACTCACGAACTGTCTAGAAGAGTGCTAAATACAAGTCAGAAAAGAGAATACATAGCTATCTCTGAAACTAGAGGAAGGAAAACAAGACAGAAGTGAAATGAAAGGGATGGAAGAGACGCCAAGGCCCACGAACGCCAGCGGATATACCTTGAAGCCTCTAGTATAAGCTGGAAGACACTCCTACTAATGATGTCCTCCGGGTCCGGCTGCGTAATCTGCACAACATAAAGAAGTGCAGGTGTAGCATCAGTACAACCGACCCCATGTACTGGTAAGTTCCTAGCCTAACCTCAGCGAAGTAGTGACGAGGCTAGAACCAGACTACCAAATAAACCTGTGCAGTTCAAATAAATAGATATACATATATACAACGGATAAGAAATATAGGGAGAAAACAATTAATAAAGGAAGGGGAACATGATGTGGGGAGATAACAGTTTCATATAAGAAATCTCAATAAGGAAAAGAACAACAAAGCCAGCATATCAATAAGGACAAGAAATCACAAACTTGCACGGCATCACCCTTCGTGCTTTTACTCTCGTCCTCACTATGCAATGTATAATGTAAACAATGTAAATCATGGCACGGCATCACCCTTCATGCTTTTACTCTTTTTCCTCACAGTATAATCAATGAATATTGATACGAAATGGTACATCGTACGGCATGGCATCACCCTTCATGATTTACACTATTTCCTCACAATGTCAAACAATGCATGACATCACCCTTCGTGCTTTAGCACTCTTCCTCACCCAAACAACAATCACAAACAAGGTCAAGGGAGTAAACAANACAATATCAAAAGCAACAATGACCCGGCAAGGGTATATTTTAGTAGCTCTTTCTCTTTCTTTCACTTCATTTCATAATTTACTCTATTACTTGAGCCAATGCTCCAAAGGATACAATTATCTCATATACCTTCATCATTCGTATTACAATTTGAGCCAATGCTCCAAAGGATACAATTATCTATCTCCATCATTCGTATTACAATCTGAGCTAATGCTCCAAAGGATACAATTATCTCATATATCTTCATCATTCGTATAGAAATCATCAATTAAGCATGGAAATTACCACAAAATCAGAATATTCACAATATAAGGACTCACGGTCATGCTAGACACCAATGTATATATACTCGTCACCATGCCTATACGTCGTATTTGAAAATTAGCAAGTAGAAAATTATACTCAACTCCTATTTCCTCAAGCTAAGGTTAGGCCAAACACTTACCTCGAGTCCAAAGTATAGCAATCAACCCTCTAACACCGCCTTTCCTATAGAATTCAACTCTGGAATGGTATTATCTAGACATAATCAACTCCAGTGTATCAATAAGGATTCAATGATTCAATTACATGGCCTAATTATCCATTTCCTAGCATTCTTTCAAAATTATCAAAATTTGACCTCGGGCCCGCTCGCTTGGATTCTTGTAATTCTCGAAGGGAACACTCACCCAAAGCCTAAGGATCATTAATATACGATTTTTAATTGATTTCATGGCCAATTTACAGAAAATTCTAAAGTGATCACAAGTTCTAGGTTACTACCCATTTTCTTGAATTTTTGCACTAGTTTATGTAGTTAATTAGGCAGGATGCATGCATGAAACAAATTTACAGGTGGAATTCACTTACCTTACAAGACCTGGTCGAAAGCTCTTAAAAATGGTGGAAATCGCCTAAGGAAGAAGATGAAAAATGAGGAAAATGGGTTTAAAACCCGTATTTAAAACTCACTGCCTGAACAGTGATCTTGCACCTGCGGCTCTAGGGGCCACACCTGCGGTCTCGCACTTGCGAGAAGAATCACGCACCTGCGGAGTTGGGCTAGGGGGACTGGGATCGCACCTGCGATGGCTAGCCAGACCACTGGTGATCGCACCTGCGATGCCTGGGACCGCACCTGCGGTCTCGCACCTGCGATGCTGGGCAACCGCACCTGCGGTCACACCAGAGCACCAGCAGCTGTGTTTGCTGGTTTTTAGCCCTCGTTAGGTGTCCGGAAGGCACCTGGGCCCACCCGAGCCCTAATCCAAATATACCAACGAGCCCCAAATCATAATACGGACTCGCTCGATCCTTCGGAACACTCAAAACGACGCTAAAACTCGAAATCACACCCCCAACCCTCAAGAACCAAACTTAGGAATTTTAAGGTTTTTTCTAACTTCGCTAACAACGTGCCGATAAGGTTTTTTCTAACTTCGCTAACAACGTGCCGAACTGACCTATACATCTCGGAATGATACCAAATTTCACTGATAACTCACATAACATCCTACGAACTTGCCCGTGCGATCAAATCGCCAAAACAACATCATACACGTCAAATTAAGCCTCAAAGTCCATGAATCCTATCAAATTTCATAAAACATCAAATTTTCCATTTTAAGTCCGAAACACGTCAAACGAAATCCAATTTCAACCAAACTTTACAAAACGTGCTTAAACCATATATAAGACCTGTGCCGGGCGCCGGAACCAAAATACGAGCCTGATACCATCACTTTTTAATCAGATTCCATTTTCAATTTCCTTAAATATTTTCAGAAAACAATTTTACTCAAAAATTTATTTCTCGGGCTTGGGACCTCGGAATTCGATTTCGGGCATACGCCCAAGTCCCATATATTCCTACAGGACCGTCAAATCACGGGTCCGGGTCCATTTACCCAAAATATTGACCGTAGTCAAATTTATTCATTTTAATATCAAGTCTTAGCATTTTTCACAGAATTTCATATTTAAGCTGTCCGGTTACGCACCCGAACTGCACACACAAATCGAGGCAACTACAAATGAGGTTTTCAAGGCCTCGGAAGTACGGAATAGGTAATAAAATAGGTGATGACCCTTTGGTCGTCACATTCTCCACCTCTAAAACAACTGTTCGTCCTCGAACGGACAGAAGAAAGAAGTATCTGAGTCGGATAATAAATGAGGGTAACGGCTCCGCATATCGAACTCAGACTCCCAGGTCGATGCCTTAGGAGGCTGACCTCTCCACTGAACACGAACAGAAGGGAAACCCTTGGATCTCAACTGACGAATCTGCCGGTCTAGAATAGCTACTGGCTCCTCCTCGTAAGATAAGTCCTTGTCCAACTGGACAGTGCTGAAATCTAACACGTGGGCTGGATCGCCGTGATACCTCCGAAGCATGGACACATGAAAAACTTGGTGTACGGCTGATAAGCTAGGTGGCAATGCAAGTTAATAAGCGACCTCTCCCACTCGATCAAGAATATCAAACGGACCAATGAACCTAGGGCTAAGCTTGCCATTCTTCCCAAATCTCATCACGCCCTTCATAGGCGACACTCGGAGCAATACTCGCTCACCAACCATGAAAGCCACATCTCGAACCTTACGATCTGCATAACTCTTTTGCCTGGACTGAGCTGTACGAAGCCTATCCTGAATGATCCTGACCTTGTCCAAGGCCTCCTGAACCAAATCTGTACCCAAAAACCGAGCCTCTCCCGGCTCAAACCATCCAACCGGAGATCGACACCGCCTACCATATAAAGCCTCATAAGGAGCCATCTGGATACTCGACTGGTAGCTGTTGTTGTAGGCAAACTCTGCTAAAGGCAAGAACTGATCCCATGATCCTCCAAAGTCAATAACACAACTCGGAGCATATCCTCCAATATCTGAATAGTCCGCTCGGACTACCCATCCCTCTGAGGATGAAATGTTGTGCTCAACTCCACCTGGGTGCCTAACTCTCGCTGAACTGCTCCCCAGAAATGCGAGGTAAACTGCGCGCCCCGGTCCGAAATGATAGATACCGGCACACCATGAAGGCGAACAATCTCCCGGACATAGATCTCAGCTAACCTCTCGGATGAATAGGAAACTGCCACAGGAATGAAATGCGTTGACTTGGTCAGCCTATCAACAATGACCCAAACTACATCAAACTTCTTCCGGGTCAACGGAAGTCCAGTAACGAAGTCCATAGTGATCCTCTCTCATTTCCACTCGGGAAGATCAATCCTCTGAAATAAACCACCAGGCCTCTGATGCTCATACTTAACCTATTGACAATTCAAACACCGCACCACATATGCCACAATATCCTTCTTCATTCTACGCCACAAATAATGCTGCCGCAAATCCTGATACATCTTCGTGGTGCCCGGCTGAATAGAGTACCTGGAACTATGGGCCTCCTCTAAAATCGACTCTCGAATCCCATCAACATTGGGCACACAAACTCGCCCCTACACTCTCAAAACACCATCATCATCTAAGCTCACCTGCTTGGCACCTCCGCGCTGCATCGTGTCTCCAAGGACACACAAATGGGGATCATCAAACTGCTGATCACGGATACGCTCCAATAATGAAGAACGAGCGACCGTACAAGCCAACACTCGACTAGGCTCAGAAATATCCAACCTCACAAATCGATTAGCCAAAGCCTGAACATCCAAGGCAAGCGGCCTCTGACTGACCGAAATAAAAGCAAGACTGCCTATGTTAGCTGACTTCCTACTCAAAGCATCGGCCACCACATTGGTCTTCCCCGGGTGATATAATATGGTAATATCATAATCTTTCAACAACTGCAACCACCTTCTTACCTCAAATTCAACTCATTTTTCTTGAACATGTACTGAAGACTCTTATGATCCGTGAACACCTCACACGCCACGCCATACAGATAGTGCCTCCAAATCTTCAACGCGTGGACAATGGCTGCCAAATCCAAATCATGCACTGGATAGTTCTTCTCATGAATATTCAACTTCCTCGAAGAATAAGCAATAACCTTGCCATCCTGCATCAACACTGCACCAAGCCCAATACGAGAAGCATCGCAATAGACTGTATAAGGCCTTAAACCTGTGGGCAAAATCAATACCGGTGCTGTAGTCAGAGCTGTATTGAGCCTCTGAAAGCTCGCCTCACACTCGTCCGAACATCTGAACTGGGCACCCTTCTGGGTCAACCTGGTCATCGGGGCTGCAATAGATGAGAATCCCTCCACGAACTGACGATAATAGCTTTCCAATCCCAAGAAACTACGAATCTCTGTACCTGATGCGGGTCTAGGCCAGTTCTTGATTGCCTCAACCTTCTTCGAGTCAACCTGAATACCCTCTGCTGACACGACATGACCCAGGAATGCAACTGAACTTAACCAGAACTCACACTTCGAAAACTTTGCATAAAGCTAACTATCCTTCAGAGTCTGAAGAACCACTCTGAGATGCTGCTTATGCTCCTCCTGACAGCGGGAGTATATCAATATATCATCAATGAAAACTAACACGAACGATTCCAAATAAGGCCTGAACACTCGGTTCATCAAATCCATAAAAGATGCTGAGGCATTTGTCAACCTAAACGACATGACTAAAAACTCGTAATGCCCGTACCGAGTGCGGAAAGCTGTCTTAGGGACATCGGATGCCCTAACCCTCAACTGATGGTAGCCAGATCTCAAGTCTATCTTTGAAAATACCTTGGCACCCTGAAGCTGATCGAACAAATCATCAATCCTCGGCAGTGGATACTTATTCTTGATTGTAACCTTGTTCAATTACCGGTAATCAATGCACATCCTCATCGAACCATCCTTTTTCTTCACAAACAATACTGGAGCACCCTAAGGAGAAACACTGGGTCTAATGAAACCCCTCCCAAGAAATCCTGCAACTGTTCCTTCAACTATTTCAACTCTGGCGGGGCCATGCGATACGACGGAATAGAAATGGGCTGGGTGCCCGGAGCCAGATCAATGCAGAAATCAATGTCCCTATCGGGTGGCATCCCCGTCAGGTCTGAAAGGAAGACCCTAGGAAACTCACGAACCACGGGCATCGAATCAATAGAGGGAACCTCAACACTGGAATCGCGCACATAAGCCAAACACCCCTTCTCGACCATATGCCGAGCCTTCACGTACGAAATAACACTGTGGGTAGAATGACCAGGAGTTCCCTTCCACTCCAAACGGGGCAAATCCGGCACAGCTAAGGTCACCGTCTTGGCATGACAATCCAAGATAGCATGATATGGGGATAACCAGTCCATCCCCAATATAACGTCAAAGTCGACCATACATAAAAGCAACAAATCAACACGGGTATCAAGACCCCCAATCACCACAACACAAGAACGATATACTCGATCGACCACGATAGAATCACCCACTGGTGTAGATACATAAACAGGAATACTCAGTGGATCACTAAGCATGACCAGGTAGGGTGCAAAATAAGAGGACACATACGAATACATAGACCCTGAATCAAATAGCACTGAAGCATCTCTGTCACAAACCCGAATAGTACCTGTAATGAATGCATCTGAAGACTCAGCCTCTGTCCTAGCTGGAAGAGCATAACATCGGGGTTGGGCCTCACCACCCTGAACTACATCTCTGGGATGGCCGGCTGCTGGCTGGCCTCCACCTCTGGTGGCCTGAGCTCCACCTCTATGACCTCTACCTCCACCTCTAGCACCTCTACCCTACCTCTAGCTGTCTGGGCATGCTGTGGAACACCTGGTGCCTGCACCATGGCACGAGAACCCTGATGCGAGGCTAGAATTCATGTTTTAACATGTTATATGCCCTACATTTTATGTGCGTTAATGATAAAAATACACTTTTTATGTGCATAATAGAGTCTATTTCATGTGTAGGTGAATTGGAGATGGAAACCGAGCTAAATGGATGCAAATACATCGAAAATACGCTCAAGAGGCGAGGAGGAGTAAACCGGGCTATAGCCGGGTGCCAGAGCCCAAACGTCTGACCCTGCCTGGCGTTATCCAGACGTTAGAGCTGAAGCGCCTGACCCTGCCTGGCGTTAGCCACGCGTTAGAGCTCAAACGCCAGCCTTAGCCTGGCGTTAGCCAGGTGCCAGGGCCCAAACGCCAGGCTCCTGTTCCGGCTAAATTCGAGTTTTTGAAGAGTTTAAGTTTCTCCCGGTTGGAATAGAAGTCTCCTACACGTTTAGGGTTTATCCCAAACATATAAATAGACCCCAAAAACACAACTTGAAGGGGATTCGAAGAATTTGAAGAGAGGAAGTCATCAAAGTGAAGAAAAACCTGTGGATTACTACTCAGCAAAGCAAAAACACTGATTTTTATCTCCTTAGTTCATTACTCTGTAATTCAATTATGCAAGTTATTTTAGATTTGATATTTATGAATATGAGTAGCTAA